>JAMWET010003109.1:187500-302500 GCA_024036415.1 Prochilodus magdalenae
CGCTCTCTCCACTCTGTCTGTAAAGAGCAGCAGAGAAAAGCCACTGACCAGAGCCAAATTTATTTTCCGTCTGGACAAAAGGAGAAACTGAAGCCTTTCTGCCACTATCTTCATCTCTCTCTCTCTCTCTCTCTCTCTCTCTCTCTCCCTTCAGTTTAGTTACTGTACAGCAGCCCAGCTGTAAATTGGCCTAATTGTACTTCTTATTTATTCAGCTGCTTTCATTTGTATGTCTGTACTGACGTCCAGCCCAACACGTGTCATATTTTTCAGCTGCAGCTCTTTGAGTCCTGGCGCTGTGGAGTAAACATAATCACGGACGGAGGAAAAAAACTTGCCAAATGAATTGCACAGTCCGGTCTGAGATACTGAGAAGTGCTGTTGTCAGTGTCGATAATAAACACTGTGCCCTCAGAATAAAGTGCTGAACTGCACCTCGCAGGCTACAACCACTGCCAGTGGTGCACCTTTAGACTTCAGTACGTTTAGTTACAGAACATAATAGTTTAATATCCCACTGTAGGTTTTTAGTCTCAACTTCAAGCTTCCTATTTCATTCATCTACACCCACCGGTCACTTCATTAGATGACCCTCATTTTTTTCTAAACTTACTGTCCACTTGATCAGCTCTACTTACCATATAGCTGACTCTGTAGTTCTACAGTTACAGACTGTAGTCCATCTGTTTCTCTGTATACTTTATTACCCTGTTCTTTAATGGTCAGGACCCCCACAGGACCACCACAGAGCAACAGAGCACAGAGCGGTGGATCATTCTCAGTACTGCAGCTACACTGACATGGTGGTGGTGTGTTAGTGTGTGTTGTGCTGGTGTGAGTGGATCAGAAAGTGAGTGTTTAAACACCTCAGTGTCACTGCTGGACTGAGAATAGTCCACCAACCAGCAACTTACAGCCGACACCATCCTGTGACCACTGATGAAGCCCTAGAGGATGACCAACACTGCAAGGTGCAGCAGCAGATACCCTCTGACTGTACATCTACAAGAAGAACCAGCAAGGTAGGAGTGTCTAATAGATTGGACAGTGAGTGGACACAGTGTTTAAACACCTCCAGCAGCACTGCTGTGTCTGATCCACTCACACCGGTATTTTGTAATGTCGGTAGTGCTCGGCTGGATGAATAGGATGACAGAGATCAAAAAACTCTTTATCTTCATCAGCATGTTGATTTTGCATTTGAGACCTTAAAGTCCCGGCAGTCCTTCTGTGCCGTTAATACAGAAAGACGCATGACATGGTCTAAAACAGTCCCTGTGAAATCCGATCTGACCTCTGACTTTTAAATGACTGTTTCAGGCTTTACAGGGAGACACGCTACAGCACATGCAAGTACAAATCTGGAATTTAACTCTGTGATTGATTATGATCAGTTCTGATATATTAGTCAGCTAACGCTGTACTTGGTTCTATAGAGAACCAATAGTGGTTATTTCAGAGCATCATGTAAAAAAAAACACCTTTATCTTTAAATCTACAGGGTATATTTATCTTGTGTATGTTGTATATGTTGTATTGGCAGGCTGTCATTGCCAAGTTGTTTGTTGAAACCGCCTGAAGACAGACACAGGGCACATGTTTGGCCCGGACTGATATGATGGCATAACCTTCTGCATGACTGCAGGGCTGGTTTGACATACAGTACCAAAGACACGTGCTGTCCGTCCTCTCCTTCGTTAGATTCACCACACTGGTTGTCATTGACAGGTTGGGTATTACTGACTGTCATCAACTCGGCTGCTCAAATGCAAAATCTTTATCTAGCCTCAGGATTAGCTGTGCAGGGGTCACAAACAAGAGTGGTCCTATTTTAGCCCTGCTGATCCGTCTTTCATACTGTACATGTTTTCTATACAAATGCAGCCTCAGGACCTCTAGAAATTAAAGTCCAAGCAGAGAAATTCCACCAAAAATGCAGATTCTGAACTCTCAAACAAGAACTGGGTCTGTTCTGTAAGCACATAAAGATGCTCTGCTGTTGTTGTGTCTGAATATCCTTTATGTTTTTGTTGTTTTATTTTTTAACAATTTGGATATTAAGACCCCTGAAGAATGATCTAATTGAAAACATGAACCTGTCAGTGCAAACTACATAACTACAAACTTCAATTCCACACAGTTCCAGACCGAGTGTGAAATACTGGCACTGAGCAGTACATTCTATTAGACTTGTTTAAAATTGAAAACATTACAGAAAGACCTCCATCCAGCTGGGGTTATCATAATGGGTCACCCTATGCCACAGGCAGCCAGTAGAGGGCAAACGCAACAAGGCACTATTAGTCCAAAGAACTCCAGTTCCCAGAAGCCCACTAATCAGTGCTGACCAGGTTCACCTGTAGACCTCTGTATTTAAAGCTGTGGCAAACAGCAGCTAGAGTCACAGCTTTGTAGCAAGCTGTCTGGTATGGTACACAGTGTCCTTCAAAACAAAACCCTAAACGCTACAGAAAGAAGGAAGAGGGGGATAAAAAGAGAAACTGCACTAAACACTACAGAAAGAAGGAAGAGGGGGATAAAAAGAGAAACTGCACTAAACACTACAGAAAGAAGGAAGAGGGGGATAAAAAGAGAAACTGCACTGAACACTACAGAAAGAAGAAAAGGAGGGATAAACAGAGAAACTGCACTGAACACTACAGAAAAAGGAAAAGGAGGGATAAACAGAGAAACTGCACTGAACACTACAGAAAGAAAAAAAAGGAGGGATAAAAAGAGAAACTGCACTGAACACTACAGAAAGAAGAAAAGGAGGGATAAAAAGAGAAACTGCACTGAACACTACAGAAAGAAGAAAAGGAGGGATAAAAAGAGAAACTGCACTGAACACTACAGAAAGAAGGAAGAGGGGGATAAAAAGAGAAACTGCACTGAACACTACAGAAAGAAGAAAAGGAGGGATAAACAGAGAAACTGCACTGAACACTACAGAAAAAGGAAAAGGAGGGATAAACAGAGAAACTGCACTGAACACTACAGAAAGAAGAAAAGGAGGGATAAAAAGAGAAACTGCACTGAACACTACAGAAAGAAGAAAAGGAGGGATAAAAAGAGAAACTGCACTGAACACTACAGAAAGAAGAAAAGGAGGGATAAAAAGAGAAACTGCACTGAACACTACAGAAAGAAGAAAAGGAGGGATAAAAAGAGAAACTGCACTGAACACTACAGAAAGAAGAAGAAAAGGAGAGATGCTAAAAAGAGAAATACCCCACCTCCCCAGATAAAAACAGAAGGAAGAGAGGGAGCTAACAGGAGAAACAGTTTTATTTTTTTTTTGTCCACTGTTGTTGCATCCATGTCATGTATCATGGAGTCATCAATGCCCCCATGTTCCCACGTCTGAGGACCCAGCCACCGCCCACTCCTCAATTACCCTGAACTGCTTCACTACTGACAGAACTAGTGAGCGAAGCCAGACAAGAGTAATGCCTCTGTGCCATTTTTCTACTCCTGAGTCTCCAGACACAGCTGACTCTGACTCGACCCAAATATACTCAACTATTACATATGAGCTTATAAACCCATTTTAATCTTCTATTTTAATAATAATAAAAATAATACAAATATTGATACTAATAATCCTCATCCAAAACTATAATTTACAACATCATACACTCCACTGTATACCTTACCTACAGGTTTTCCATGTCTCCCTCTACAGTCCCGTGACATTTAGAGGCGTGTCCTCTCCACATCCTTACTCTGTTACCTACAAGCTTTCGGGTTTTTAGCAGTGGGCTAGTCTGGGGTGTGGGGTGACTCTTAAAGCAGGAACTGATAGTTTAACAGAGTAGAGCATCTACATTTCCAAAAACCAACCTACAAATGATCCCTGCCCGTGATCTGTGAACAGATAAAAAATCAGAAAATAGTGTGGGATGCTTGATGGCTTTGGAGAACTAATAAATAAACAAATGACCCACTGAATACACAAGGTAGTCAGATATGGGCCCACCAAATATTTGTGGCCGGGGGCTGATAAGTTGATGATCCAGACCTGTTGGGATACTAAGGAGGATGACTGCACTGCTGAGGCTGTAATCTCATTATGACAGAGCAGGACATGGTGGGTTTCCTATATTGTTAAGGAAGCCATCACCATGCCATTTGCCCTGTTTAGAAGGATTTCAGTGCCTGTATTTACTGGCTCGTACAGTTTAACACCATCTGCGTGGCATTTTAAACAGGCAACAAATAAATGATGATTGATGAAGCAGGAGGTGTTCATTTAAGGGAGACTGTTTCCAGAACCATGTTTAAGTGATGAGGCTAACTAGATTAGAGGAGTGTTTATGTAAACACGCTGTACGCTATGTATACAGTGTAAGATCACACTGTAAAGCTGGGGGAGATGGGGGGTGGTCATTCAGGTCCACAACAGTAAAGCAAATATTAGATGATGGAAAGACTCATCCAGAGGTCCAAACTAACGCAGAGGGAGGACAGTGCTAAAGTAGCATTCCTCGTAACAGTTAAGTTGGATTCAGCTGCTCAGACTGTGAGAACTGGCCAAGGAGAAGAAAAGCCCTGTGACTGGACCTTCACCACACACACATTCCGGCCAAGTCTGGGCTGACTGGAGCGCAGTCTGTCAAAGGACTCTTTATGCTGCACAAAGGATAAACAAACAGGGTGTCAGAAGTGACAGTTGGCAGATTCACTCTCCCTCTCTCTCTCTTTTGTGCGTGCGCTCTCTCTCTCTCTGATTTCAGGCTCTAATAGGGGTTTCAGGGATGTAAACATCTCAAATTGAAAAGGTGAATGAAACACACTGCAAAGTATCATTACTGTTTCTATTGGCTGTAAAAGCTTTCTCAGCTTTGTGCTAGGTGCTACATCTGTTTATTTGTCTCCTTCCTTCTTTCCTGTTTGGTTTATACTAATTCAGTCTCTCTGTACTGAAGGATGTTTCTCCTTATTGCTCATGAGTACTGCTAGACCATACCGCTGTTATAAAACTAACCCTTATTGGATTATTACATATTTACTGCTGTTATTTATGATCTTACTGCTTTTTTAAAAATGATCCCTCATTAATTATTGTCATAAAATGAACATTTGTGTGCATAAAGCTCGTCACTACTTGGCAACATGTCAACTGAGTGATACAGTTTTAGTGTGAAAAAGCTGTGTTATCACAAATGATAGATAGATAGATAGATAGATAGATAGATAGATAGATAGATACAGGGGTTGGACAATGAAACTGGAACACCTGGTTTTGCGGCCAATACAGCGTCAGTTGGTCTTGGGAATGACATATACTGCGTCCTGCACAGTGGTCAGAGGGATTTTAAGCCATTCTTCTTGCAGGATAGTGGCCAGGTCACTACGTGATGCTGGTGGAGGTTCGTCCTTCTTGGTGGTATGTTGACATTACCCTGGATACCGTGGCTCTTGATACATCACAAAGACTTGCTGTCTTGGTCACAGATGCGCCAGCAAGACGTGCACCAACAGTTTGCCCTCTTTTGAACTCTGGTATGTCACCCATAATGTTGTGTGCATTGCAGTATTTTGAGCAGAACTGTGCTCTTACCTGCTAACTGAACCTTCACACTCTGCTCTTACTGGTGCAATGTGCAATTAATGAAGATTGGCCACCAGGCTGGTCCAATTTAGCCATGAGACCTCCCACACTAAAATGACAGGTGTTTCAGTTTCATTGTCCAACCCCTGTATGCATATATGCTGTCCAAATAAAAAACAGGCAAAATGGCAACTTTACAGAAGAGGCCAAAACCCTCATTTAATTTGAATGGAGGTCAATGGAACTAGGTATCTTTCCAAGCAGTTTTGGGCCATTTCTGTTGGTCCATTTGTCATGAACATTCCACACAGTCTAAACTCAGCGATCAAACGGGGCATAAAAGTAAAAATCAACAAAAATGGAGATACATGTTTTTCTTTGGGCAGTGTGTGTTTGTGTGTGATAATATTATTTCAGAAGTATTGTACAATAAAATCTCAGGCCTCAGCCGAAGCATCACTGGTCATTTCATATAATAACTTTGTGTAATGCAGCTGTTAGATTCATTATGCACTTCAAACATCTGGTTCCTATCATCATCATCATCACCACAATCATCATCACCACCAATGTGAATAATTCTGGCTTGTTTAGTTTCTCTAGAACGGAGCATTGCAGATCAAAATAGTAGGTGACCTTGCTTAGATACATCTTAACCATTCACTCATGCAGAGATTTAAAAAGATGGATTGATGAAAGTGATGGACCTTCTATCAGTTATTGTAGCTATAATTGTTTAACAGGTACTTTGACCCACCAGCAGATCTTGTCCAATTAAGGGGCCAATAATGAATGCAAACCTAAACATCATCTGCTGCTGTGATACTGGATATTCAACTTCATCTCAGAACTTCTGACATGAGGATGCTAAATACAGTATTATGAATTCCTCTGCATATTTTAGAGCTATTTAGCATAATGCTGATTATGGGAATAGAATGAATTAGCATTATTCTTGGGCAGATGTGGGTTTGCTTGTGAGTTGGCGGCCCGGCGAGCTCTGCAGAAAGATTTCTCTGTTGGACCTGAGCCAGAATTCTAAGTCACCCTTTGGTTGTCAGATGCTGCATTATCAAGTGAAGTCGAGGCCCACTCAGCGTTAGGGAGGACTTTTTTGTTGCTATGAGACAATGTGTCCAGCTGATGTTAGGTTTCAGAGCTGACAGGATATTTATAGAACCTGGAGGGACGGAGAGGAGAGTTCAAACGAAGAGGCTTAAACAGTGAGGCGTGAAAATGCTTATGTGGTATGTGAGAAACAATGCCTCAGTGAAAGGGCCTGAAGACCACTGACTGCAGCAGCGAGAGCCTTTTCGCAGCACTGGATCTGATGGTTGTGTGGAGAACGCACATTCCCATCACTGAGGGGATTTGAGGGCTTCACTTGAAGACTTGCTGGATGTGTTGGCAGGTCTCTGGCGATCGACTGAAACCCAATCTGTCAACTGAGATTCTTATTTATCCCTTTTTATTTAGCTCGTTTTCCATGTTTGGACTGTGTATGCATGCTCAACAAGCATTTTGTTTAGCAACACCTCCCTAGTGTCCAACACTGACTTCATTAGTGCAGATGATTCATGAAAGAGTTCTGGAAGCGATTAACAGGAAGCCTTTGAAGTCTAGACTAATTATTGGCATTTTTTATATACAACCAATTTACATTGTACAGCTATTCACATAAGTAGCTGCTAAAGAACACATGATTACTCAGTTTACTAGTCGTTCAAAAAAGTACCTGACTGGTTGTCATGGTCGTCATCATCAGCTGGCTGTACCTTATCACCACATAATGGTGCTGAGCCCTCAGCTGGCCAACTGAAGCAGCCCCAGGTCATAACACTGCCTCCACAGCTTCATACCATGGGCATTATGCATGATCGGCCCATCGTTCCATGTGCTCTTCTTACACTGACGCTTCCATCACTCTGAAATACCTATATATATATATATATATATATATATATATGCACATGTTCATTTTCTCTTTCAGTATTGTCATTATCTGCTGATGTCTGTGCCCCTTGCACATTTATTATTAATGCATTGCCTTATTATCTTTGTTGGGTTTCATTTTTGCTGAGCCGGTACCTACTTATTTAGGTTAATTCTGTGCAACCCTTTTATTTATTTATTTATTTATTTATTTATTTTAACCATGCTGTATTGTGAAACTGCTACTAGCTGCTATATTTGCTTCAGGATCAATTGTCTGTCTGTCTGTCTGTCTGTCTGTCTGTCTGTCTGTCTGTCTGTCTGTGTGTGTGTGTGTGTGTGTGTGTGTGTGTGTACCCCAGATTAGCCTTACTAACACTTGGGTTTTCTTATGGCCACACAGCAGTTTAGTCATTATCCTGTAAGCTGTCATTGTATGGATATTCTTCTACCATTCACGACTTCAGCTGATCTACGATCAAGCTCATTAATATGTCGGATATTTTCCAACCATATTTTCCCATAACTTAAGGATTTTTCACTCTCCTTCCAGGTTTTCCAAAATCATTAGACAGTTCCCAGCCCAATTCCAGTCATTTCAGTCTTTTCCTTGCTTGATGCAGCTCAATATTTGACCCATCTCAAACCCAGTAACATCTTTTCCATGACCACGGGATACATCTTTCCACATGGCTGCTAAGAAATGAGAACCTATGTTATATAGTCAATGTAGTAGTCATAGCATATGTGGTCATAACTGCAGTTAATACTGAGACAAGCACTTGCATGCATTCAGTGTCTATGAAACCATGCTGATGTAGCATGTGTAGAATCAATCCTGGATTTGTCTTGATGAAATAACCATAGACATCCTGGGGGGAAATAATCTAGTGGTGTATTTCTCTTGAATCCCAAAATAAGCCTCTGTGTTGAAAATACCTTTGCACTCACATGTCAAACACCCATGCCATGGGAACTGATGTCCCCCACTTACAATATTACAATAATAATTCTGTGTTCTAAATTTCCCCTTAGAACTGATTTGTGGCTTTGTCATTGTTTATCAATTTGCTTTTCTTGATGAAGTGGTTGACTGTGTTGGGTAACAATGGTTTTCTGAAGCACCTCTGAGCCCATGTGGCTATATTTAAAACCATAGCATGCAGTGCCATGTGAGTGCTTGAAGGTCACATTCGTTCACCAATGGTTTCTGGCCTTGCCCTACTCGGACTGAGATTTCTCAGGACTCCATGGTTCTTGTCACAGTATCGTGTATAAAGACAATCCTGTGTTGAGAAATGTTCTGTTTGTTTGACAGTTGTCTCACAAAGTTTGGCACAAAGTTGTCGCTGGCGAAGACTGAGCCTGTGGTGGAGCTCCTTTAATTCCCAATCATGATAACTCACATGTTACCAATTCGCCTGCTTGTAGAATGTTTCAAAAC
Organism: Prochilodus magdalenae; assembly: GCA_024036415.1. NCBI lineage: Eukaryota > Metazoa > Chordata > Actinopteri > Characiformes > Prochilodontidae > Prochilodus > Prochilodus magdalenae. The sequence goes on from JAMWET010003109.1 coordinate 196,431, forward strand.
TGTAACCTCAAAATATTCTATGAATGACTTCCTTCGTCCTGCCTTTTCTAGAGTAAGGTTGCAGGCATCAAATCCTAAATTAGTTTTTATAGTTACATAATATAATTAAGTTGGTTTAGTAAAAACAAAATATTATCCTCATTTCCATGTAAATATTGATTTAAGAAAATGTAAGGAAGCAAGTTCCTGTTTTAATACATATTTTCAGATATGAGTTTTGTCAAATTATAAATATATAACCATACACAATATGGTTTTATATTCACATTGTGTGTGTGTGTGTGTGTGAGTGAGTGTTGTTCTGCACACAAGACAACAACATATACATGATTCAGTAGGAGTGTCCGTGTCCTGTACTGAATGTCTTTAGGCATTCAAATCATTCTCTTCATTTCTGAGCACTCGTGAGTTCTGAGCCCGCAGCCTTTCAGACAGTGTGACGACTCCTCATGATGTAGTATCCATACATAGGCCTGTTTTGGAGGTGATGGGGTTAGTATGTTGACCACAGGCACTCTGGTGTCTTGTGAAAGTTTAAAATTCCTCACATGATCATCTGAAAGAACAAAGCTTCATCTTACCCCATACACCTGATGCACACCTGCTTTAAGGAGCTCTTTGAAAGATGCGATTTCACTGAAAACACAGAAATGTAGTAATGAAAATTACAGAAATGTAGTACTGTAATTTACAGTACTACAAAACTGACGAGCAATTTCACCAAGCAGTAGTTTCAGTGAAAGGCTGAAACAGGCATATACAGGGACATATACAGGTGTTTGGGTTGGTTTTGTTGGTTATAAAATAACAATATTCTGTGTCTGTATCAAGTCCTCAACCGATTTGTACCTGAAAACACATACACCAAATAAAAAAAAATGTTTGGACTATGTTGCACTTTGCTGTCAGGCCAAGCCGAATATAAAGTATCCTGTTGAGCTGGAGTTACAATACTGGAAGCGTTCAACCTTGAGAGTGTTTAGATTGTTAAAACGGTTTCTCACAGTCCCCTGTTCTGGTGGTAGAAGAAAGTGCAAAGAAATGCTCCCAAACAGGAAAGAAAACATCACACTTTTTTCCTGTTTCAGTTCATTAAGAAGCTCTGGGTGGTTTGCTGATGAACCTGCTGATTTGTTACATAATGTAATTACCCACGACTCCCTTCGATTGTCTTTGTATCTTCCGGTATTAATGAAGTTTGTCTTATGACTGTGGTTATTTTCTCTTGTCTCACATTAAACTCGCACAAGACAGACCCTTGCAATGCACTCATCAGAACAAGCACCTCATTCACATGCCGCTGCAGCCAAGAACATGGACGCCTTGCTATCTTGTAAAAAGACAGCCCATGCTGACTGTGTCTGCACATACTGTACGGCCTAGGCTCGTTAAAACAACCCCCAAAAGTCGGCTGGGGACAGTTTGACACTTGCTCACTTTCCTGGGAACACGTGTAAAGCTTGTCTTGTTAATTATAATGTTATGATCCGGTTTCAGCTTCGGGCAGCGTGGTAATCTGAAGCCATAAACAGATCAAACTGTAAAGCTGAGTGCTAGGCTCTTTGGAAGGTCTTAATGCCAGATTGACAGAGGCAGATATAGCAGGACCGCACCAACAGTACAGAAATGCCAACACCGCATGAGCCATGCTGTCCAGAAGTGGCCACTGAGGTACAGGCAGCTATGCACTCGCTCAGGTTACACTTTTCCCTGACTGCTACAAATACCATCCATTGAAAGGTTCTTTAGGGAACCCAAGTTTGCGGACAGAATTAAGCAAGCACCTGTATTAGATGTGAGGAGCAAAAGTATTAGCGGCAAGCTACCTCCTCAGGCCTGAGGGAAGCACTATCTACTGGTGACAACAAAACTCCTTAGCCATGCTAGCATGCAGCATACTTCTTAGTCACATGGGGGAAAGGCTCTTAGGAAGCATCAAGCTAACTCATTAGCCATAAAGGAAAGATTCTCAGTGAACGCAGAGCAAACTCTTTATCCACAAGGGAAAGTAACTCAGCCAGCGGAGAGTCTTCTGGCTGGCTGCTAGTAAACTCCTTAACCACAAAGGAAAATCTCTCGGCTGGTCAGAAGCAAACTTCTTATCTGTCAGGGACATTCTCTCTCAGCCATCCGCAAGCAAACTCCTTAGCCGTGAAGGAAGGTCTCTTGGCTGGCAGCAAACAAACTCCTTAGCTGTGAGGCAAAACGTCTAGGCCAGTGGGGGAGAACACTCCTCTACCCCAGCGGCAAGCAAACTATTCAACCACAAAGGCAAATTTCTCAGCTGCTAGTTCCTCAGCCCTGAGGGGCAAATCTATTGGCTGGCAACAACAAATCTCGAAGCAAACTCCTAGGCCATGGAGAAAGGTCTTACAATGAGCAGAGAGAAAGAACTTTGACTATAAAGGAAAATAGCTTGACTGGTGAAAAGCAATCCTGGATTCTCCTGGCCCCAAATGCAGTTCTATTCCTCCAAGGCCTTGTTTGGTTGTTACTTTGTCCTTAGCTGTTACTAAATTCATAGCTGCCTCTTACTCCCAGTGTGACATCAGTAACGATCAGATGGAAATCTGAGATTTGGAGTCTATGACATTGATGCACTGTGGTTCATGCTACTGCAGATATTAGGAGAATTCTACAGTGCAGGGATCAGGGATATTTCTCACCAACACATGTAACTCATACAGGGCTTCTGACTAACTTTCTGCTCTGCAAAATCTAAAACAGAACAGTGATTAACTTCACATGAATTAATCAAACAACTGTCTCTCATTAACCCAGGTTCTAATACTTGTGCTGTGATGATTCGTTGTGTGCATGCACATGTAAGTGTGACGATAATGACAAACGGCTAACCGTGTAAACCATGAGTAGTCAGAAGGAAGTAAGGCTGTGTTCAGACTGCAGGCAAATTGGATTTGCTTCTTGAATCCAGTCCTCTGAGATGGCTGTCCACGCTGTTATTTGTGATTAGATTGGATTTGTGTGTCCAGACATCACCATCCTATCTGCATGAGCTGTAGTGGTAACAACATGGGCATCAGTAAGCGCGTAGACACTGGTGGCATGGTTTTCCTATGTAGAAGCAGGTGAGACGAGGTGCATCATTTGCCTCTTTATATGAATCCACTGTCAAGTCATGGTTCACAACTCTTTGGTGATCCTCTCGAGTTCTGTCACTCTGGATTTGACATTGTTGTTTGTCATGACGCAAAAGACACTCTGAAGTCTGATTTGAGAGTCCAGACTAAGAAGCATCTGTAAAAAACTGATTGGAATCTGTAAAGTTTGACAGACGCAACCTGAATCAAGCAAGGCTAAATGCATAGCCAGATTTATTGTGAGAGTAGGTAAGTAAGGTCAGCAGCAAAACCACAGTAAACATACCAGAATCAGACAGAATCAGATATCAACATACAGGCCAGAGTCACAAACCAAACAGAACAAATAAACAAGCAGCCAGGTTGGGGGAGAAAACCAGAGACAAAAACTAAAGTGCAAAACCAGATCGAAACCACAATGCAAATAAGAGACGGTCAAAGACTACTCAGTGCGCAACAGAGTTGGCCATATCTCACAAAATGAGGAGGCAAACAAGGAGTATTTATACAAGCCAATAAATTACAAACAGGTGAGTACAATCAGAACCCGGCAGACAATGACTGGAAAAACAGTTCAGGATTGGTCATCAGGTGGTGGGTTATGGGAATCATAGTTCGGACCATCGGCGGTGGAAGGAGAACCCAAAAGCGTAACAGAACAACACATCAAACCAACTTCAAATGTGGGTTGGATCTGATTTACTTTGATTTCAGTTCATGTTTTTTTTTCCAGACTATGAAAAATCAATCTGGATATAATCTGGATATGCCAAAAATCAGATTTGGGCTGTCAAACTGAACATTACCTAAGAAGATACATGAGTATGTAGAGAAAAACATCAACACTGTAATTAATCTTTGTTTATATCCTCCACAGTGTCCTTCATATGGTTATATGCCCTCAAGAGAATCCATGAGACAATCCACCCTAGTGCCATACTCAGACAGGATGTAGATACTTACACTATTCCAGTGTTCTGTACTAGGGGAAAGATCTACAGCCATTTTGTTCTGAAACTGTTTCAAAGGGGAGCTGTATCAAACAGGAGCTACTAGGCAAGAACCTGGCCTGGCCTGAACACACCAGGCCTGTGCACTGCACCTACTGATGGAGTTGATGTCTTTGATTTGTTTAGTTCTGAGCAGTTAAGGGCGTCTGTGTTTTACCTCCGAATTCATCTCCCTGCTGCTGTTGTCTGCAGTCACCTCATCAATAAAGATGAGCGACTTTTCCTCCACTGCTAGTCGGAGGTGGTGCCCTTTGGGTCTTGAATCATGAGAAGCTTCTTCTTTCCTTTTTCACAAATTTGTGCTTCACTTTCACAGACTCTCATACAAGTTAACATCTCTTTCATTCACCAATAAGACTCCGTGCCAAACCTCTTCAGACTTTTAAAGAGTTTTTTTAAGAAACAGTAACCTCACTTATTCTTCTTCTTCCTGCAGAGCCTCAGACCCTGCTCCAAAACACCTGGAAGTGGCATTTCATTACTACTGTAAATAAGACTAGGCAAACCTAGTTTTGCTGGATGGCCATTGGCTGCATAGCGTTTGTCGAACAGGTGTCTCTGGTATTCTAACAGAGGAGAGGTGGAGTTGATAATACATACTCTTCTTAGGAGCCCTTATGACATAACTCATTCATATAGTCACTCACATTTAGCATAACACTGTTTGCAGGGGCCGTGCTGTTAGTGCTGAAACAGCGTTGGTGCTTTATGTTAATGGTTTTGTTTACATGTGGCTTTTGTGTGTAAATGTGGTAAAGGAAAATGTAGGGCAGAGCTAATAAATGTAGAAATGAAGGTCTCGGCTTCATCTTTCTCCACAACAATTCAGTATCGGCAGAATAAAGAGGTGGAGTTTGAATACAGGTACTTAAAGTAACATCAGGCTAATGTAGGTTACGCTAATGCATATACCGTAGCAGAGTTTGACCAGGCTGTAAACCAGAATAATACTTATGGCAGCTTCAAGCTCATTGTGGTTCCTTTCATAGGATCTTGAACATGGTCACCACTCAGGGGATTGTGCACCAGAGTCATTAGAGTTTCACAAATGCATTCACACTGTTTGTCCTCATACTGCTTCCCTTTGTGGTTTCAAGCAAAGACACAAACCCACATAACGACACGACTTAGCCCATTGCTCAGTCCCTCACCCAGGCAGTCCGGCAATAAGGGCTAGCAGGTTCATCAGCTCTTGTTGAAAGCCACCAGAGGCTATGCTGTTGTAATTCTTTTCATGAGGTGTTTTGGATGGTCTTGATCTATTAACAGTTAAGGTTTAAAGTATGCATTAGCTCTACACTACCATGGTCTCCGGTGATCTGTCAGTTTGTTTGCTAATTCTAATCTCACTGTGTTCTTGATGGCCAACTTTACTTGGACCTCATGTTGAGAAGCAACAGCGGTAGAGTTGAGATGCAAAGGCCACAACTGGAGTCAAGTAATAATGGTACAACAAGTAAATAACTACTATATATACACCATACTGTCAGTGTCCAGGCTCCTATTGTTAATCATATGAAGTAACAACATATATGTTTAATGTGTGTATAAATAAAGCAGACTTCATATATTACTAATGCCTCAACTGGCCATCTTTACCGGTCCTTAACTGTACTGGGGTGTTTTCTTGCATACCAGCATTTCTCACTAGCTGCCAGCACTGTATCTAACTCGGCTCCAAATTCACTCCAATCACTCAGAAAGGTTAAACAGCCACTTGATTCCCATTTTCAGTACCAAACTGTGATAATCACACGGCAGCCAGCCTTTCTGGAGCTGGTAAAGGGGAAGGGACTTATGGGAAACATGCACCCCTGTTAAAAGTTACTGTTCGTATTGCTACATTTCTGCTTGTGTAATTAAAGGCATGTGTACGTGTGTTATTGTGTTAGGGTAGTTGGTGGGGGTGGGAGGGAAGTCACCGGTAGCATGAAGACTGTGGCTAATGGTGACCTCCCCTGCGGGCTCAGCATTATGAATGTGTGCTTTTCTGCTGGTTTGCTCAATAAAAGGGCTGTTTTTAGGTCAGTAATATGTTTTCAGCAGAGTCTTCCTCAGGCACTGGTTGCAGTATCTATCAGTGTTACTGTGTTTGCCAGGATTAAAAATAATGTACAGCATTTCACAAAATCTAAATGTTGTGGTCAGTTTGTATAGACACAAACAACACACACTAAATCACTAAATATTATTTAATAAGCTAATAAAATATCCCTCATTTCTTATAAGGTGTAGGAATTCAGAATGTAACACTTGATTTGCTGATACCAGGCGATAAACATGCCAGTATGTGAATAATGAGTACCAGCACTACTCCTTTCTGCTTCACACACTTGGTTTTACTGCAGACTACGATCATGAGCAAGGTCAACTACAGATGTTGGATGATAAGTTCTGGAAAAGGCAGGCATGGGGCAATATGTTGCTTGTTTACTTATTAGGTATTGGGGGTCCATCACTCTGGAATACAAAGTTCCAAAAATTCCTAAAAAATAAAAATGAACAGAAACCAGCAAAACTGCTGGGAAGAGACTGGGAAGGTTCAGTGTAACCTAACTTATCTATCTAACCAAATAAAATTATTTTAGATGTATTATTATTAAGCATTATAAATAAATGGTGACTATCACTAGAGTATGCAGGGGTTGGACAATGAAACTGGAACACCTGGTTTTAGACCACAATCATTTATTAGTATGGTGTAGGGCCTCCTTTTGCAGCCAATACAGCGTCAGTTGGTCTTGGGAATGACATATACTGCGTCCTGCACAGTGGTCAGAGGGAGTTTAAGCCATTCTTCTTGCAGGATAGTGGCCAGGTCACTACGTGATGCTGGTGGAGGTTCGTCCTTCTTGGTGGTATGCTGACATTACCCTGGATACCGTGGCTCTTGATACATCACAAAGACTTGCTGTCTTGGTCACAGATGCGCCAGCAAGACGTGCACCAGCAATCTGTCCTCTTTTGAACTCTGGTATGTCACCCATAATGTTGTGTGCATTGCAGTATTTTGAGCAGAACTGTGCTCTTACCTGCTAACTGAACCTTCACACTCTGCTCTTACTGGTGCAATGTGCAGTTAATGAAGATTGGCCATCAGGCTGGTCCAATTTAGCCATGAGACCTCCCACACTAAAATGACAGGTGTTTCAGTTTTATTGTCCAACCCCTGTAAGTAGTGATTTTAAAGTAGTAAGGTAAATGTAATGTTTTACAGTGTGCGGTACAGGACTCAGAAAGGGCTCCTCCAACTCTACATTACTGGGTGGTCTTAGTCAATTAAGCCTTTTTGTGTGAGGTTATGTATGTTAGACTAACTGTTTTGACCTGACAACTTTTTTATTTATTTATTTATTTATATATGTATGTATTTATTTATGTTTCTGTAATCCTAATATTGTTAAAATCTACTGTATTCTTGTATTTCAGTGTGTGGTCTTACCGTGTTAATGCTGGTGTATATTGTATTGAAGAAAATGTCCTTACAGTTTTACGTCCCTTTAGCTGATGCTTGGCCTTAATCTTCTATGTTGCTGCTTTAGAGCTCCAAAGCTTGTCTATAGGTATTCTACAAGCTGTGTGTGCACATCTGTGTCAGTGATGGGTGCGACTGATTTACTGATCAGAAGGTCTGTCTCCGTCTGGATGCTTTTAGACTTGCAGCATGACTCCAAAAAACAATAATCAGTCGAATAGTACACAAACTACAAACACCCCCTCCTTCAAGCTCATGACTATTCTCTACAGCACATACTATGTAGGAGTTTCTCAGTCAGGCCCCAGGCGGTCTGTACTTTCGACCTGATAGGACCAGCTGAAATTCATCATGGAGTAGATGGGAGGGATTACTAATGATGTTATTTGCCCTTCGCTATACATATCTATCAGAAATACCCAGAAGTGATATCTGCTGCTCGCCAAGGATCCTGCTGGCAATATTAATGACCCTTAGTGTCCAGCTGCAATGCCAGACTGTAAGACTTATAAAATAATGATTTTGTGTTGATGATGTTTAGGTGAATTCAGGTGCCACTCGCCAATTTCACAATTGTCTCCATGTTCCTGTCTTGCATCAAGGCCTTATCCAGCTGTCGTTGTTGTTGTTGTTGTTGTTGTTGTTGTTGTTGTTGTTGTTGTTGTTTCTAAAACAGCAATATTACCGCAGGCAACAAAGCCTTCTGGCTGGCAGCGTTCAGCCAATTGCTGGAGTGGCCTGCCATCCACTGGTCTGACCCTTTGGGTGGATGCATCTAACTATGGTCTCTCTCTCCACCTGCTGGCCAAGTGCATGTATCAGCCTGAGTGCAGACCACCAATGCATGTATCAGCCTGAGAGCAGACCACCATCAATTTCTGAGGAATAATTATTGTATCCTGAATCGGGAGCACACAGTCGGAATGCACACAATATACTACAAAATAAACCAAAGACAATACACCTTTAATGGTGGTGATGTGAACCAGGGATCACATGCTCGTCTACCATACGAAACTGCCAGCATGCCTCCTACGTTACATTTTGTGTAATGTTGACTGTAAAATTATGGCAAATTTAAAATTTGGCTTTCTAACATTCTGCGTGTGCCTGTATGAACAAACCTTATTGCAAAGCTGTCACAAAACTTCTGTGAGGGAGCTTGTAGAGGCATTAAACACTTTAGACATTGGGTTCCTATCACCACCACTATGGACAATTCTCACTCTGTAAGTTTCTTTATAACTGAGTGTTTCACATCAGACCACTCTGAGTGAATATGAAAGCGAGTGGAAATGCTGATATTCCACTTTAGGTTCTCTCAGTTATAGCTCCTCATAAAAAGGAGCCCTCTTCTCTTTTTACTAGAGAGCTCAACATACTGTGCTCTTATTAGCCGAGATAATAACACTAACAGTTACCCACTAAACTCTAATATCTCCTCCATCTCTCCTGTAGCTCACGTCTCCCTTCGGTCTAATGCTATTTCTCCTGTGGAATTTTAGGAGAATCAGTATAAAGATCAACATTGCATCAATAACGGTTTCTTTTCTCCTGCTGAAATTGTCCGTTTTTGATCCAAAGAAGGAAACGGGCTCTGTTCTCTGTTGCAGTTTTATGATGAGGTAGGTGAGTGACCTGAATGCTAAATGTACATATCATAGCACAATTACACACGACTCATCGTGCTAAACAGCTTACTCACTTCTCTTCCTTTGTAGCACTGGATTTAGTTTATTTAAATGGATTTATTTATTTAATTTATTTATATTAATACAGATTTAAATCGTTTACACTTTTATGTCATTAATCATTTAAACTTAACAGATTTAAAATCCCAGTTTGGCCAGATAAAGATTACATAATGTCATTTATAGAGTGATGCTGGCTAAAAGACATTACTGCTACAAGTGCTGTGGAGTTCACTCAGTCTACACAGTGTGAACTTCAGTTATTCAAAAAATAACAGACTACTAAAAATCATCCATAGAAATGGTGTTGTATTTTTAGCAGACATAAAGGCCTGAAAGGAACCGCTAAAGCCCTCTGATCGTTTTTCTCTTGCCTGAAATAAACCAAAGCATCTCGTTTATTTCCTTTGTTTGCCTTAATTACTCTTAGCCGATTCTCTTGTTTATCCGTGATTCAGATCCTCCCTCTAATCTGCATTTTCCTGTGTGCTCCTCTCATTTATGCCTTTGGTTCTGATACCTCACCCTCTGGCTTCACTGCAGTTTCCCTCCTGTTAATCCAGAACAGTCACTATCATGTAATGTAATGTAGAAAGAAATTAAATAACTGAGACTCCAGAGAAGCAGATCTACCACAGTGCTGCTGATGTAGTGTGTGGTTTAAAAGGTTTGTACTTTACGGTACAGTGCTGTGTGTGTGTGTGTGTGTGTGTGTGTGTGTGTGTGTGTGTGTGTGTGTGTGTGTGTGTGTGTGTGTGTGTGGAGCATTTTACCAAACTTGTTCAAATGATTAGTTCCCTCAGTAAAGACTATTTAAAATAAATTAAAGTTAAAATATTCAGAACTTGGATATTACAATATGGACTATTTATACACAGATATTATTACACATATTTACATTGAGAGGTAGTAATAACTACAAAATCATCAATGGTGCTGTTTCATTTTGGGGGTGTCTGAACCAAACCCTAACCCCTAGATTTACCCCTTGTGATATATAAAAAATACTTTTTTTTATCATTTCTTTTAAAAAACACATTAAATGATGCATTTCCAATAGAAACCTTAATTCAAAAAATGCCATCCCACATTTGTCACTACCAAAAATCTTAATCTTTGAGATCTAGAGTTATAATCAATGGGCAGTGCATTATTTTACCCACTCCTCTACATTTCAGAGCATTTTGGGAAGCGAGACTGCATCCCTATCCCTCATGGCCACATGTGAAGCAATTTGTTCCCAGTGTTGTCAAATGTTTTAGGAAACTGCACAAACAGTTCTGCAATTAAGTAACATTTTTCTGCTGTAATATGTGGATTTATATGCGTGTACGACTGTTTAAAGCTCTGTTTGCTAGTCATGTACTGGCTAGCGTTTTTGTATTCTGCATAAAATGAGCTAAAGTCATTACTGCCAAATCAGTCTCCTGACACAATTCGTCAACTTTTGGAAGTGCTATGATTATTTTGGTAGAGACAAAAGGGACATTCATTCATTCATTCATTCATTCATTCGTTTTAATAAAACAAGCATGACAAAGGTCCTTTCAAAGCTAAAGGATTTTAGTTTAAAGCCCAGGTCAGCGGTTGTTCCTGTTATGTTGAACTAGATCAGTAGAATAATCCATATATATATATACGTCTTACCTTTCCACTGATGCCTCTATCATGCAGTCATGTTGGTTAGGGGATGTTCTAGAGGGATTCTTGTGTCTTTGTGGTGCACAGAATCTTACATCCTCTTGAAACAGAATGCACATCAATCTGCCTGTATTGGTGACTGTCAAATATCAGTATTTGAACTGAGGTGTTAATAAATCCAGCAGTAATAACAAAGTATGCTAAACACATATATGTTTTAACTGTTTCTCTGAACAATGTTGCTATTCTCACTGCCTGCACTTGCATATAGATCTACTCTTTACAACCACACACTGAACTGCACACCTGGCTACCTCAACACACTGTACTTTCCTACATGTACATTTACACTAAGCTGTATTTCACTCTACTGCATATGCTAACAGCCGTTTATGTTAACATACTGATCTACAGTCCCATCTGAAACCAAACAAACATGTGTGTATTGACCTTAAAAGCTCTCTTACAAGGCTATCACACACCTGTTTCATATGATAGAAGAGTTTTTAGTAGGTTTTGGCCTTAAACATATTAATAAGGGTAACCGCTGCACATATTTGTGAGGCAAACTTGTACCCAAAGACAACATTTTTCCTCAGACCGCCTCAGAGGTCGACCAAGCTGTTTGTGTTATCTGAATAGAGAAAGCAACAGCTACTGTTCATTCAAACTGTTCACCTGTTTCACCATTTAAACTGTTTGTTTGAGGGAAATTATAATAAAGAATTCTGTGTTAAAATATTTTACCCTTATGAGACAACTTTTTGTTGTATAAAGTTGCATAATTCTGTTTATCAACACCTGTGAAAATAAAATATGCCATTAAATAATCTTACCTTCAAAAATTCCACAAACTAAAATCCACACGTGTGGAGTGATTTACTTGGTGCTTGCTTCCTACGGATTAGAACAGCATTGTAAATCTATTGAAAGACTCACTGACCTCTAGTGGCCTTTTTTGTGCCTCACGCATCTCTGCCAATTGGTAGAGAAGGCACAATCAGGCTGAATTAAGTTCAACACCTTCTTCATTAAGATATAGAAACTCAAAATGTGCTCTACCATAAATTTGAGCAGGAAGTTAAAGAGGCGATCTATTTATTTGACCTGAAAAAGGTCAATAAAACATTGCTTATAGGGAAGGATCTTCACTTTACATTCCTAGGCTACCATGTACTGTATCCCAGTTTTTAAAATATATGCTATTTTATTTTGTTTAAGGTTTTATAAAGTTCTCAAACAGCAGCCTGCACAACTTTAATTGAATTGAAACTGATATTATATTCTAGTGTTCTGGGTTGTAGTGGTTTGATTACACTAATAAAGATGCATTTTAAAATATAGTGGTTTTATATATACACAGTGGTTAACTGTAAAAAATAATGCTTCTTGAACAAAACACTGGTGAGTGTTCTTATCAGAGAATATAACCAGCATTAAAAGAATAATTGGAATGTTTTGGTGGTGAAATGAGAGAATTTGGACAAGAAGCTGACGAATGAAAAGCTGATTTCAGCCTCGTGGTTTTAAGTAGATAAGTAGATTCAAGCTTTCAGTATATTTTTTATGCATGGAGCTCCGAATACAGACGTTCTACGTATTTCTTTCTGACGGTGCTTATAGCACCATTCAATCCAAGCTGCTGCTCCAGCATAAAAAGGCAGTGCACTCTCTACAGCCAGTTTGTTCATTCTGGGTTACTGTAGCAACATGGCAGCCTCTGCTGGATAATGACCCGCGTTTACATAGATTTGACAGCCTCATTCTGAGCTACCCAAGGCCCAATGATTTGTAGTTACAGGTGATTAAACACCAATAAAAGCATAGTCTTATATCCCATGTCTGTTAACGGTGCCTGCTGAAATCTTACAGATTGCTCCTTTAAGTTAAACTTGGTGAGTAGCTGGTTGGATGTAGCAAATCAGTGTGATGCTGGTACACGTGGAAACAAACGTGTGCACTTCTAACCAGCTCAAAAATACTAACTATCCACTATTTAGAAAAATAAATAAATAAAGCTGTTTTGGATTTATTGACAAGATATACTTATATCCTGCGTTCTGCCCGGTGAGTGCTGGGATGTGAGGTATACCTATCATCATCTCCCCCATGGTGACTCAGAAGATGAATGGATGAATGTTGTATTCAGATGTATACTACGAAGCAGTACATATCCTCATATAGTCTTGATGTAATACAGTATTATATTTCTGCCACGTCGCCACCTCTGATATATAATACATATTCTAATGTGCAAAAACACTTTTATCTCACATTTTGTTTAGGACAGTTTAAAAGCTGTAGTTACTCTTTTAGTTTAAGGGATGTTCACGATGGACAGACCAATAGAATTGATCCAGAACTGCTTAGAAAATTAAAAAAAAAAAAAAAAAGAGGTTTTAAGAGGGCAGTATGATTCCATGAGTGCTATGTTATAGTTTGATGGTGTGTGTGTGTGGGTGTGAGAGTTATGCGTGTGAAGCTGAATCCGTGCAATTAAGATGATCAGCTACGCCCTTATCAGAGATGCGCGCACACGCGCACACACACAGGCCAGCCCAGCCCACTCTCTCACACTCTTACGCAGCCCTCTCAGCTCCATCCTCCTCACCAACATGGCGCCAGCGTACAGCTGCCTCTCTCTCTCACTCACTCACACTCACACACACACACTCTCTCTCTCTCTCACACACACACACACAGGGCAGCGCTGCGCTGAGTCTCTGAAGTGAGCGGCAACTCTGCGTCCGTGCTGCTCTCTGTTCTCCTCCTGTCTGTTTTCCTACGCGGAGCTGGATTTCCGTTTCTGGAAGACCAGGAGATCGTAGAGTGTTTCGTTTCTTCTGCAAAGTCTGGGAAAAGTCACCTGCTAGTCCTGAATCTCGGCCGCCGCCGCCGCCGCTGTCTGCTCCATCTGTTTACTGCGCCGTGCTCCTGCAGACGGAGCTTTTCGCTGAACCTCCACTTTAGCACGGACTTCTCCCTCAAGCAGCCGAGCCATGTGACTGTGTGTGAGCGTCTGGAAGAAGAAGCAGTGGTCTTCAAGCAGGAGGACATGCGTGTGAAGATGATGAGTGAGAATCACTACCCGCTAGAAGACAGAGACAGGGACAGGCTTCCTCCTATTCTAACCCATGTAAGACCCTCTCTGTTTGCTTGCTCCTCAGTGTGCTGGTATTAGCTGCTCTGTCCTGCTGGAAATGGAAGTTTGGTGGAAAAGCACTGCTGGCTTCCTGGAGGAGCTTTCAGCGGATAGATCTGCTAATAAAGCTCAGAAGTCACTAAAGTTTGTTCAGGGAAGTAACAGCTGTTCTTCTGTAGCTTAGCTCCAGAGAACATTCCTATCACCATTTTATTTGAGGTGGGGGAGAACACTGGTGAGTAGAAGTTGATGGAAGTCCTGGAAATCCCTCAGATTATGTTCTCCACAGATGGACTGTGTGAAACGGTTGGTTAGAAGCTCTGGAGCTGGAGTGAATATAGACAGGCATGATATGAAACTGATGTTATCAGGATTTGCAGATAACCGCCAAACACCAAATATATTGACACTGAACAGACGTTTGGTTTTGACCGATATGTCAAGCCAATGTTCAGCGTCCTCCTAAGGAGCCAAACGTTTAGGTGACTGGCTACTGGGCTGAGAAGTCTGTGTTTTATGAATTATGAATTGTTCTGGTTATGAATGTTTAAGTATCAGCAGACTTGTACATGAAAGATAGAAGATGGTTAAACCATACTGGTACGTCCCTACGGTGAGGTAATGTCTGGAAGTGATGCAGTGTAGTATACTGAGCCGTGTTGCTCAGTAGTTCATATCGTTTGTGTCCATAAAAAACATGAATCTCATTTTTTCCCTTTCATTTTTACTTTTCTACGCCATCTGTGCTTGACAGCTGTCCTTTACATTGTGTGGCCAGCTCATGATAATGGGAACCCACAAATACTGCAGGGTGGCTTGGAATAAAATCTCTCTACATAGACTTGCATTGATAATATAGACTGTCTTGTCAGTGTACAGCTTTGCAGATGCTTGGTTTTCTTTGGATAGTGACGATGTGCACGCCGATATGTTTAGCTGAGTTACCCAGAATGCTCGTAACTGCATTATAGGACTAGTGTGTGTGTGTGTGTGTGTGTGTGTGTGAGAGAGAGTGTGTTTGTGTTTTTTTATTTATTTTTTTTTTTACATAAAACTTGTGTTACTGATTAAACTGAAGGGTGGGACCATCTGGCTAACACTTGATTTATTCAGTTGCGTAAGGCAGCATCCAGAATATCTGCTCCTGATGAGGGCAACCGAGGGGAAAGAAGTTGAACTTATTGCTGTTCCACTGTATTCGCCTCAGGCATGGGTTTGTTTATCGGGCCCCACGGTGATGCTGAGATTAGAGGCCTTTGAATTGATTAAACCCCTCCTGGTCACGCTCCACATCCTACTCACAGCACTTCGCTGGTTTCAGACTTTGAGGTGGTCCTCTGTGCTGAGTAAATTAGAGTTTTCCACCCTTTTGCTGCCTGTGAGTTGGATCCCGTGCTCGTGATTTGTGGGACATATTTTTCGCTGTCGTAATTCAAGTGCATTGTCTCAGAGCACATGTGTATATGCGTGTGTGTTTTTGTGTGTGTTTGAATATGGGTTTGTTTCTCTGACAGAGTCTGGATCGTGGACCAAAGCTGCCTTTCTCCTCATATGGAAACTTCATCTCAACCCTCAACCACAAAAGAGAGTCGGGCAGTCACAGCCTGTCCACTCATCTCCTCTTACCTGCAGTCCGGCAAGGTCAGACCACACACACCACCTGCTGCTGTCTCGGTTATGCCAGAATCAGTCGTTTTGGTTCACTATGTAGGATTAGGTAGTAGTTCTAGACATAGTTGGTGTGTCCTGGTCTGGAAATGGGCAACACTACATGTTGCACAGTGACTCGTCATGACTGGCCTCTGGCCACAGGCTCATAGGCTTTCAGGGTGAGGGTCGTCAAAGAAAGACGATGACTGTGGACCCGTTCCTGGGTGTCAGGCTAGCTGCGTGGTTGTAGCTCTGCTTCATGTTCAATTCTGAGCGGATTATATTGTGATGTATGTGATCTGTGGCTTGTTGTTCCACCTGGCGGCTGCCATAGCACCATCCCATCCCCATCTTTGCAGAAAGCGCTCTGTCCTCCTATTGGACAACACCAAGGAACACGTTGTGGATCCCCTCTAGGTGGGGAAGATACAAACCTCTGGATCTTTTGCTGTTCCTGCATTCTGTCACACAACAGAGCCCGTTCGTAATTCCCGACGGTGGATGTTATAGACTACAACCTAATCGTGTTCGAGGCGGTCTGGATTTGTCTGGTGTGATCCTGGAATTGGCTGATTCATCTAAAAGCTTGATGAATGTTGAGTTAATGGAACAACTGTAATGTCGCAATGCATGAACACACTTTCACAACAGGTGCTGCAAATCGTATTACTTTGTAATCAAGTTAAATGGATGCAGTGAAGCAGCAAAACATGAGTGCCACATTAAAAACAAATAAAATGAGCTAAAGGGCCGAGATCCAATCAGATAGTTATTACTATGCGGGGTCTGCCATAATTACTGCGATGTTGTAACTTGTTTTTGATGCAGTGTTGTTCACTGCTTTAGAAATACTGATGATGCTAGATCCCAACCCATATAGGATTAAGACCAGTTATAATAATTGGGGATTAAGAAATATAATATACCGACCTTTTTTTTTTTTTAAATACATAAACACAAGATTTTCCCTAACATTAGCTATGTGTAGTTATTTATTGTCCTCACCAGTATGACATGACAATGTCTCCAATGAGGGCTTGAAGCTTTGGGATATCACACCAAACACAAACATCAGCCAAATTATTTAACTAACCGGATTTAAATGCCGGAGCATCTGAACATTGCGTGTTTTTAATAACTTGTACTGCCATAACTATATATTGGAACAGTAGCGTATGAGCTAGCAGGTGTGCCGCATGTTTTCCACTTTGCTGCACACTATTCTGAGTTAAGTTATGAAGGTAATGGACCAGAACCCAGACACCGCAGTGTTTCTAGAAGAGAACATGCACCTCACAATATTTTCCAGTCTGTACCTACAGATGAGTCAGAGGTATACTTACTGTGGCTACACTAGTTTAAATTAAACACTAGTTTGACCACTCCTTAACGTTGGCTGTTTTCCACTGAAAAACAGTGTTAGTGATAAACCTCCGCAATGAACAGCACTGTAAGCGAAGTGCCGCACTGCTTCATTTATAAATGTAGAATCAAGTTTCTCACCAGCTTAACCTATGCCACTCAGCTACCATATTGTTTAATCTGCAAAGGGCCGGTGTGGCTGCAGGTTTTCATTCCAAATGAGCAGGAGCTTACCTGATTCTACTTGATTCATCAACTGCTCAGCCTTCAGAGAACAGATCACATGCTCTCCTGCTTGGTTGGAATGAAAACCTGTACCCACACTGGCCCTTTGGGTATAAGATTGGACACCCCTGGTTTGATATGTGCTAACATGAATATTGCCAGGTTTATCCAGTCTAAGAGGAGAAGTGATGGGGACACCTTTAATGTTATTTAAGCGGTGTATTTAACATCTCAGTTATTAACTTGCCATGTATGCAGATGCTTTTGGTCATGGGGTACGTTACTCAACCTTGCGTGAGTCAGCTGATTGTTTTGAGGCATTTAAAAAAAGGTGTATATTCAGGAAGATATGTTGTGATGTAATTCATCACAGTAATGCCAACAAATCATTGGATCACCCACCTTTAGTTGAGCTGGTAGCATGTTTTTGGAGATGGACAGTACTTCCTGCTGGCTGCATTGCCTTTTGAAGGTAATTCTTTAGCTTCACTTGCACACGCACCTTTAAAGGTAAGGCTCATTTAATACAGACTCAAACAAGAAATCTCCTTATTGCATATCAAAGCGATCCCTCCGACTGCTTTGAATTAATGAACAATTGGGTACTTCCAGCAGATGTGGTTTTGCTTTCTTTGTCCTTGAGATCAAAGATGCTGTGAGATACTTGAGGATCAATGCACCATGGAGAAGAGCTAGATGGCTAATCAGGTCTAAGCAGCTTCTTCGTGACTGAACAAGGAAAGAAGCACTATTGAATCTACTTGCGAGTTGGCCTAAATGGTCACATGTTCCCACTTATCTTCTAACGCTTCTGGGCTTTTGATAGTGCCCGGCAGTAGCGCTAAAATTATGTATCACTTTTTCACATGCGTCATAATAACATGATATTGGGTTATATAGAGAGGATTATATATTCTTTCAAACTGACCATCAGCTGTTCATGTTGTTCATTTTTCAGATGTTTTAGAGGGGAACAGAAATAAGATCTGCTTGCATTATGAAGGGGAAGGTAAAGGGGCAAAAGCTGGAGCTCAGGAAAGTGTGGTGAAGTAGTACACTGAACAGCCATAATAGGCCTGAAAGATGACACACAGTCTCCCCATCTGAAACAACACATTCATCTTTTTCATCTTTCGAGAGAGAGAAAATCACACTCTGCCTAGGCTTCAAACCTGAAACAATTAACAGGTGTTTCTGTCCATCCTTCCACTGAAGAAGAAGAACTCGGTGCTGCATCTGAAAGGATGTGTATCCTTTTAAATGAAATAAATACGAAAAGACTATTTGCAAATCAAACAATGAAGCTGCTGGTGCTCTCAGAACAATGGAATGTCCATCCCAGAGTCCAGACCTCAACATCACTGATTGTGTTCGGGATTGTTGGATACTGAAAGTAGAACATGCTGGAGTGCTAGAGTGAACTTTGTACAGATTTCTGAGAAACTGAAAGTGGGTCTCCTGTAATGAATGGGGTGAAGACGGAGTGGACACACTGAAGCAGATGATGATGTGTTTAGTTGTTGATGAGATTATCTGTTAAATCTATTCCTTCTGCTTTTTTCCTAATGCCGACAAAACTTTGGAAAACTGGCCATTTTGACTGAAACTAAACAAACGCAGGCTGTTCTCTGGGGTTTGTACAGTACTGTTTAAGCTTGTGCTAATGAAGGCAATGAGTGAGTCTCGACATGGCTTGTTTTAATTGGACGTCTTTGTTCTGTTCTGCTTCGCACCAAAGTGGATCTTGCGCAGTGGTGGGTGAAGTACACAAACCATGTAGTTGAGTTAAAGTAGAGGTAAAATATCCCTCCGGTAAAAGTGGAAATACCTCCCTTAGGAGCTCCTCTGCAGTTAAAGTACTAAAGTCTCTCCCTTCAAATGTACTTAAGTGTGAAAAGTAAAAGTAGCTTGGATTGTTATGGCTGTAATGTCCATGATTAAGTCAATGGAAATACTACAGTACTACCTGAGTACAGTAACCAATTACATTTACTTCCTTACTATCCATCACTGGAAATGACTAGATAGAAAACAGTTTAAAACACTCAGCAAATAGCATAGACTGCAGTTAAAGATTTAGTTATGGGAATTGTTGTGCAACACTGAAACACACATAGTCTAATAGTCTGTAATATAAAAAAATACAGATATAACTGTAGACGTGTAGAAAATATGCAAAACTCACAGAGATAAAAAGGCAGTGCAAATGATGTATACTTTATATATATATATGTATATATATATATATATATATATATATATATATATATATATATATATATATATATATACTTTATACACTTTATCTTCGTTTTGCAAATTTTCTACATGTATGTATGTATGTATGTATGTATGTATGTATGTATGTATGTGTGTGTATATATATATATATATATATATATATATATATATATATATACAAAAAAGTATATTTACAAAAAATACAAATATAATTGTAAACAATATAAATAGAAAATATGTAAATATGCTTTTTTATCTGCGAGTTTTACATATTTTCTATTTTTTTTATATCTGTATCTATCTGTCTGTCTGTCTGTCTAGTCGATATATCACTCAGCACTTGCTTCTTCCAGACCAATTGCTACTCAGAACTGCTGCTGTCCTTTGTCAGCCTGATGGCCGTGATGCAGCCACATCGTGTAATTTTGTGCTCTGTTATAATGATAATGTTTTGAGCTGACGTTGATTGGTGGCTGCTCCTGAGTGAAGTGGGCAGTGTTTTGGGTAGTTGTGCTCGGGAACAGTGATGAGAACTGATTGCGGTGTTTATTTTCGTAGGTTCAGGCTTTAACAGGGTGTTTAAAATGCTGAACCAGTGTGTTCATTAGATTGAAACAAGTTAGCATGTAGTAGGAAACAGAAAGCGGCTGTTAAGGAGAGCATGAGAACTGTTTCTGTACTTAAATCCCGAAACTGAACTGAAATAAAATAAATTTAAAGCTTAAATTAATACATTTGTAAAAAAAAGTATACTGGTTTCTGAACAATACATTTTTCTGATGCAATCTTTTTAAAATTTGACATAAGGTGCCAGTAGTGTGTGTATTTACTGACCATGTCAGATTTCAGACTGACGGAGAAGTGCTAATGTTAGTACTGTGCATATAGAAGATGTCCAACCTGCAGTCTATATTTTGGAATAGGCAAGCTTGCTGGATTTTTGAAATGGGATTTTTTGCTTCTACAGTAATTTGGGAGGTAGCGTAGAAGTACTGCATTTCTGTGCAGAGCCATAGTCTCAAATAATGTGCTGAAGCTGAAACTCTTCATGGCCTGAAAGTTAAAGACTGAAATATGAAATGCTGCTAATATCATTTAGTAGCATTCATGTGAAAATGATGAATCCAGTCTGTTCTTCTTGTAGTAGGATCATCCATCTACACGTGACTTATCCATGTTATTGGACTGTCTCAGCCACTGATTAATATCAGGTGATGTCTTCTGGCCGTTGTGTTTTTTGCAGCTCTGCAGAGTCCTAGCATGTGCAGTTTTCTAATTTTGTGGAGATGGAAACTTGACGAGCTTCTGCTGCACTAGAGAAAGTGTTTAGTGGATTGGGAAAACACTTAATTGTCACCAGGAGGCCTGGGTGCACAGAGGCTGCTGATAACGGAAGAAATGTCCTCTACAGTGAAAGCACTAGCACTGACACGGCTTCTTTTCCATTTACGTAATGGAAAACATGTCTGGAATAATTCTCTGTTTTTATGAAAGATGACAGGTTTTTGTGGGCTTTGCAAGATATTTTCTTTTCTTTGTTGTTGAAAATGTGAGGATGGGTTACGGGAGATAATAATAAACAATAAAACTTTCAAATAAATTGATGGTATGATTAAATAGTTATGCGTGGTAAAACATAAGTGATCTAGTTTTGCAGATTAACCGTGTTTATTATTCTGGCATGCCCCTTCACATTTTCTGTTCCTACTTAAATGTAGTAGCAGTTACGTTTCTGACACCTGTACAGGTCCTTAAATATAACGTCCGCACCCTTTAAGGTGGAACAGTGACAGGCCCCAAAAGAATAGCAGTTCCTTTATGCCTATTGTCTTGAGAACTAAGCTGACTACAGAGCAGGAGGTGATGAGGGGTCTGTAGTTTAGCCATCCAGCTACATCCAGGTATTTGTCAAATACCATCATAACTGGCATAGTAAAACCAGTTAAGTGATTCCTGAGGAAGTACTTGAGTAGTATTCCAGATGAAACGGTGTTCTACTTTGTTTCTTTCCAAGACGTAATTTAAAACCTTGATTATTGACTGATATTGGTGCACCGAGCTCTTGGCTTGAGACTGTAGTCTATCTAAACATAAACTGTAATGCTAAACTTCTCAAACACTTCACTACCCCCACACATGTAACAGCATCACATTACACAGTGTTGTTTCAGACTAGATTTGTTTTAGAGTTAACGTTTTCTTTCTACCTCCAGTTCAGTATTTCCTGCAGCTATTGTTACTGATTTTTATTTGTACAGTGTCTGTTATGATCCAACCTCAAAAAAGGCAAATCCAGCCTTATATAGATTTACCACGATGCCATATTTGTCACTTTGCTTATCTGTATATCTCTGTGTGACCTTGCACTGGATGTCCTTTTATTTGTTTGTCTACAGTGAGAGAACTGCCCCCGATCTGTCCAGATGTTAGACAGAAGCAGCGGATCTCTATTGACGTTTTGCCTCCAGAAGTTAGAGCTCGCTTCGCCTCAGACCCCATCATTCCCATCCGCACCAAAACCGCCAAAGAGTTTCAGTAAGGACCTTACCTTTTAGTACTCTGTGTCACCGGAGTTCACTCTAGACCGTATTTAACTCTGCTTGTCTGGCTGATTTCAGGGAAGATGTCGAACGGGCGACTATCTCAGGTGATTGGAAGCAAGTCCATGATTTCTACTTGACCACATTTGACTCCTTCTTGGAACTCAATGCTGCCTTTAAGGTGTGTTTTATCATGATCAGTATTTTCTTCTTGGTTTCTTCACTGTAGTGGTCTTTTTTTGGGAGTTCTTTCATCCACATCAATGCACATACAGGTACTGTACACAAGTCAGAAACCATCCTTTAATTCTCTCCCTTCATTTCTTATGTTCAAAAAGCACATATCAACTGTCCTTATTTAATCTGACCACTCTTTACCTCCGTACCTTCTACTGCCACTTCCAGTCTGCTCCCAAAGCATTACTGAAACTAGCTATGAGGATAACGAGGTCCGGACATTGGTACGGTCTATATTCATGAGATTTCAGCGGCTTGTAGTGTAAATTTTCAATAGCCTTCACTGGGATTTGGCCACCGATACCTATCCAATTAAATAAAAATTGAATATTTATTATGCTGCATTATTAATATATACTTATTATTATTATTATTATTATTGTTGTTGTTGTTGTTGTTGTTGTTGTTGTTGTTGATTGTTTTCTGTGAGTGCTGGATTGTAGAAGATTCTAAATCAGCCAAGCTTATTTTGTCAGCCCCCCAGTCACTACTTGGCAGCCATTGCTACCTGTCATTGTCTCAAGCTTTATTTAACTGTCACAGGCTGTCATGGCCTAAGTAGCACAAGGACACAGAGGTCCTCAGTTGTTTTGAAAGGGATTTGTGATTCGGTGTCGATAAACCAACAAAACTGCACAGTGAGCAGCGATTTGCTCTCAGCTGACCCCGGAACAGGCCATCTCTGTGAGATGTGACTCTTACCCACCTTCACTTAGACCATAGCTGTATTTTACAAGCATAAACTGTTCATTACACTAACAAACACTATAACCTTGCTAGCCAAATGTGCTAGTCTAGGTTTACTAGCTTCCCTATTCGGACATTAAACTGCTTTAACTGGGTATATTAGCAATTAGATGAGACAGGCTGTGATAATGTGTATTTGAAGTGGGCTTTTTTCAGTTATCCCTGACAACCGAGAGGAGAGTGAGAGATAAATAAAATCAGTGTGATTTCTGTAACAGTTTCAACATGATTCTTTATGTAAACCGATATTTTATTATTATATAATAATTATATAATAACTATATTATTTAGTTAAATATCAAATTAAATAGCAGTAAACAGGATAACTGGAGACTTATTAATGTTTGGAACAGATAGTAGCAGATCATGGAAGAAAGGAGCAATGGGAAAGGAATGAATTACAGTTAGCCCCTTAAAAGCCCAGGAACCACTGGTGGGTCCACAGTGTTACTACACAATTCTATAACCTAGGAATAGCCAGTCCAATCTGCATTGTAGTCCATGTAGTTACTGAGTAATAAGAATTCATGAACTATCAAAAAGAAAGAAAGAAATTAGGAGAAAACTTAAACCAGTCCTAGACTAACAAACGGACAGCTGGTGTAGTCCTCACATTGGACAGTTAGTGTATTCACTTTGAGATGTAGGTCAATCTGAGGCAACATGGACCTGACCTGTCCTGAAGCACTCACAAATCACAAATACCCAGACACTCCTTAGCTGCCTTGCAAAGTTCATCCTTGTGTGTATGTAAATCGGCTAAAGGAGATGTTTCTGATATATAAGATAATCCACTTACTTAAGGAACAACAGTCTCCTTCAGATAAACGGCACATAAAGCTTTCTCTCAGAGAGAGTCCTTCCACTGTGAGAACTCTGTGCTGTGGGTCTGAAAGGATGTGTAGCTGTCAAGAAGCCCTCACTGAAAAAGGGAAGAAATATAGCAGTTGGTCACCAGAATTGGACATCAGAGCTGTTATGTAAGGTTTTAAGCCCTGATGGGTCTGGATTTGTAATTGGGATTATCTGAATGGTGAGAAGACTAAACAATGGAGGTGTGGAAAAACATACCTGCAGAGATCTTTGAAACACTGGAAGCTTGATAGTATGTGTATAATTGTTGAAGCTCCTGTGTAATTTTGTGTGCCGCGTGAAAACTGTATACTTAACTGTCTAACTTCACTGCTACTTAACGGCCGTTTACAATACACCTTAGCATGGTCTCTGACTTTAGCACAGGATTGTATGGTGAAGTTTTCTTTATTGATTTATTCTGTTGTACTGTGTACAGAAATGCAGCTTGGCCTCTAGTCTTAGGAGTAGGTCCAATACGTGAACTTTGAATTGCACTAATGTTTTTTTAATGAGAGCAGCTGGAATTCAGACCCGTGAGCAACAGTAACGGCAAAAATTGGGAAAAAGGGGGAAAACCAAACGTTACTTTTTGGTCTCTGGATGGATGAATGAGCTAATTCAGAGAGCAGTAAAACAAAGAACACCTGCATATAGTTACTATAGCGGTGAACTACTTAGCATCCACTTCATCATCTGTTTCGGCATTCAAAACAACTGAACGAAAGACCATGCTCGAAATAATTACGCTGTTCCGGTTCTGAGAAAGCGTTTTATACTTCTGTAGCAGGAAGTTTACAGTTTCAGTATCTGAGGCTAAAATAACGGAATGCTGAATAAATTAGCGGGCTTATGAGACTGATTGTGTTTATTATTCTCATCCACAGAAGGAAGCAAATGCTCCATTCAACACTATTGAAGACTCAGGAATAAACACCAAATTTGTCAATGCTGTTTATGATGCCTTACTTCATACGGTGCGTAGCCACACTGGCCAAACTGAAGGTCTCTGGTTATGGGGAGACACAATGAGCTATTGTGTGTTTTGTTGTTGATTATTTAGTGCCTTGCTTCAGGAATGTTGATCTGGACATTTTTAATTCACAGCCCCCAGACACCCAGAAATCAGTCCTGAAGGGAATCATTAATAGCTTATTAAGGGAATGGAAAGGGTGAGTGCTGTTTTGTTTTCGCTCACTGAACCTTTATAAGAGGACATTAAACCTGCAGAAAGCTGCAGAAAGCTTTTAATGGGAAAGAAATGTAACGTTTTAACGTTTCTGTCTTTCAGGCCGAGGACAAAAGATGACCTGAGGGCCTATTTCATTCTCGTTCAGGTAATGTATATTCTTGTATGTGTGTGTACCTGTGTATGTATGTGTGTGTGTGTATGTATATGTCTGTGTGTGTGTGTGTGTATGTATTTGTGTGCGTATGTATGTGTATGTATGTATGTATGTATGTGTGTGTGTGTGTGTGTGTGTGTCTGTCTGTGTGTATGTGTGTGTATGTCTGTCTGTGTGTGTGTGTATGTCTGTCTGTGTGTGTGTGTGTGTTTGTGTGTGTATGTCTGTGTGTGTGTGTGTGTATGTCTGTGTGTATGTCTGTGTGTGTGTGTGTGTGCATGTGTGTATGTCTGTGTGTGTGTGCATGTGTGTATGTAAGTGTGTGTGTGTATGTGTATGTATGTATGTAAGTTTGTGTGTGTGTGTGTCTGTGTGTATGTCTGTGTGTGTATGTATGTATGTAAGTGTGTGTGTGTGTATGTGTATGTATGTATGTAAGTGTGTGTGTGTGTGTTTGTCTGTGTGTGTATGTGTGTATGTCTGTGTGTGTGTGTATGTGTATGTATGTATGTAAGTGTGTGTGTGTCTGTGTGTATGTCTGTGTGTGTGTGTGTGTTGTGTATGTGTATGTATGTATGTAAGTGTGTGTGTGTGTGTGTGCGTGTGTGTGTGTATGCGCATGTGTCTATGTGTATGTATGTATGTATGTACGTACGTGTTATTGTGCAGCACCAGTTTTGTTTTTTTATTCTCTCTGACACAGTTTGGGTAAAGTCGTCTTATTTAAGCTTTGTTTGTATCTATTGTAGCATATGTTATAGTTTATCGTAATGATCTGGGCCAACTGGGTTGGCCAATAAGCCCAAAAACATACTCAGAGCTGAAAACCACGTCTATTATATGACTTAAGGACATGTGGTACTTTCCAGTAATGGCTGTAATTTCCTCTCTTTAAATCAAGACGCTTATCTGCGCACGCTTATAGACGTGCATATGTGCAGCACAATCGAGCTAATCTGGATTAAACCTGGCCTTTGTGAGAACGGCCCAGGCTGAGCGCAACGCTAGGCAGGAAACTCTTGATCTCCTCTCTCACCACATGGCCCATTGACTCCAGCCATAGCGGCTACAGATATATTATGAGCTAAGTGTTTACTTCACACATGACCAGCATAGACTGGTTCTGGCTTGTCCAAATAAGGCCACAGCCATTGGGCTTCACGTCTGGGGAAAAGAATGGTCAGAGGTAGAGAGAGTGTCTTTAAACAGTTGTTGATTTGCTAAGTCTTGGATCAGTTTTCGAACGCTGTGTTTTGATTGGGTCTATTCATGAGCTCTTTTTTTCTTTTCTTATTTTTTTTTGTTGAAATGGAATGGGGGATTGAATGTTAGGGTCATGAGAGCTGACCGTTTTTAATATTCTGAGGTTGGTCTGCTCCGAAATAAGCCGTCCCCGGGGCTGTGGATGGGCGTCCCGACCTACATATCTCTTGAAGACTGGGTGAAATCGAAAGGCAGGGGCAATTATTGGGCTGATGTGTCTGCCACTGACGTGAGTCAGCCTCTGGTATTATTTGTCTTTCTCTGGCCCGGAGGAACCGATGAGGTCATGCTGGAGTGGGGATGGCTGGTTTCCGCTGAAATGCCACTCTTTATTAAAAGCCAGACTTCTTCCTCGGCTCCCGGACGAAAAGTTATATTTCCTTTTTGAAGTGCGTTGAAAAAGGCTCCTCTTTGTTGCAGAACCCTCAGTACACCAGCACAGCCACATATGTCATCTATGCACACTTACTGAGGCAAATCGCGGCGCTGGCTGAAGCAGACCACCATTTCCTGATGCACTGGTTTAAGAAGTGAGTCTGAAACGTTCCCTTCTGTCACCACCATTCGCAGTCCAGCCTGCTTAAGGAAGCAATTCGCAAAGTAAAACCATAACTGCAGAAAGGCCTCTATTATAAGGAGATCTTTTATAGCACTGTTTACATTTACTTGCATAATCAACTCCAGTAGCTGGTTTGTGTAATTAAGTGTAATGACCTGTAATAATGTTTAATAGAAGGCTTTTACGCTTAAAGTTCTTATTTTAATTTCAGTGGGGGAAACTGTAGATGGAAATTGCAGAAAATGTGTTCATTTGAGTAGTTAATGCAGGTATTCTGTAACAGCTATAGGGGCGGTTGGCCTGTTGGCTTATTACCGACTTGTTACTCAGTAATTGATGTTTAAGTCATGTAGCCCTGAGAGTAAGGAAAGTGTTGGCCCAGGGGCTGGCCTGAATAGCTTTTTAACGTTTAGGCGCTCCTAAAGTTAAACTTCACCGTCACGACTGACAGCACTTCAGTAGACAAACATAAATCTTGTTCTGGACAGACGACCTGGTGGGTTATCCTAAATATTTGATACTACGTTTCCAATCTTTATTTATTTTAATGATTTATACTAGATTCATGGCCTTTCTTGTGTTAAAGGAATCTGCTAATCTAGCGTAGTCTGCATGTGGCTAGTGGCGAGTGACTGAGCAAGCGCCTAGCTCGGTCACTCAACCATCAAACCTGCAGTCAAACTCATGAATGTTTCTCTTTGTTTAAATATTGTTTGCCATTTTTATATCTTTTGCATTGCCTGCATGAGCTGTTGAAAGAAAAGGGGTGACCCAGAGAAATCATGGGCGGGTTGGCGGTGTTCAGCCTTAGCTAACGCTACCTGGGTAGCCTACTGTCACGTCCATTGTTAACTAATTACCATTTTTCTCCTGGTTTTAATTCAGAACGCTGTACCGTGAATGGCGGTCAGCTTTCAGCTGTGAAAAGATCAATACATACCTGAGTATGTTGTATAGATTAGTCGTGCCAGCCCTACTGGGCCCACACACAGACCCTTAGAGACGTAGAGGTTAATTTCACGTGAAATGTTGAGGTTCGCTCGACTGAGCAGACATGTCATCTCTCAGACTATCTCAGAAGCGTTTCAAGCAGCTGGTGGAACGCCTACAGCTCTTCATCACCACACGGCTGTTCCCTGCCAAACCAGAGGAGCTGCCGCCCATGGCCAAGTGCTCATGGTGGATTCCGTCTGCCACTAAAGTCCTCTCGCTGCTCAGTGAGTATGAAAGCTTGTGGGTTATGATGTTAAGAAGCTGATTCGGCTAGAACTGTGTTAACCCATTCAACTTTAGGTTTATTGTAAAGCAGAGATAATGAGATAGAAGTTAGAAGTCACAGCCTCCATGCAGGTGCACATGGTAGGTTTATAATTAGGGACTAAAATATGATGACTTCTGATATTACTGGTCGATCATTCAACAGTAATGCCAACATTGTAGTGGCATGTTAGTGTGTGCCTACAGTGGTCCTGTAGTCAGAAACTAGCCAGTGATTAAGGGCTAAAGCATCATGAATATAAACTGTGCACGGGGAGAAATGAGGTATGGTCTCTAAGTGTGCACCTACACATGGCTAGTAAGTGTGCACAGTTTAACAGGATGTGGCAGGCTGTCAAACCGTTCAGCAATAGATGAGCTACAGTCAGTAACCGTATATCAAGAAGTATCTAGAGTACTGTGCAGTTCTTCCACTTCCACAGTCAGAACTGATCATTTTTTCATGTCAGAAAACAATGAAAAACAAGATATTACACAGAAAGCTTAATCTTTAAATATTATATCGTATTTTTTCATATTTAGTGTACACTCGTGTATTTTTACAGCTTCTGTTTTTTTTCCAGAGGAATTTGCAGGGATATTTTTCCGCATATCCACAGTTTAGTCTTATGATTGCATGGTTACTTGGATATTTGTTCTCCTCTGTCTCAAAGATGAAAGCTTTAAGTGCTGTTTATTTGACAGGCCCAGTTTTGGTGGTGAACCAGTTCTTGCACAGTTGTTATGAGTTTTGTTTTCTTTTAAATCATTTTTTCCAAAACTCCAGTTGTTGTGTGTTTTTTGGCATTTCTTTTCTTTGACTCTTTCTTATGTAAGAGGATTAACTGTTACCCACACTCCTCTTGGAATAGCTGTTTTGTGTACCTGGAATAACATCCTTCTAGTGGGTCTACATAATAAACTGTCAGTCCGGTGTTGGTTGCGGATGATCTATTCTTTCTCTTTTCTCAGATGCTGCAAACAGCATTTCTTCTCCTCCCATCATCCCCTTCTCCGATTTCTATAATCTGACACTGGACCACATCGACTTCATGGAAGACTACCAGACGTGGCAAGCTCATGGAAATTCCAACAGGTGTGGCATAAAAACATCATTCTGACCAAGCTCCATTCTGCACAATTTCTCTCAGCCCACACGCACTCGAGCTCTTTCCCTTTGAGGTGTTTTCATTAGTCTTTAGTCTAAAACGCCTGCGGAAAATATCGGGAACAGGAGCTCCCTCTTGTGTTTATCTTCATCACGTTGGGAAAAGATATATGATCAGCGCACGGCTGGTATCTTCAAATAAAGCGACTCTAAACAGCATCTCAAGTAGTGAGACATTTAAGATGATTACGTTTCATCATACTAATTACTTTCAGAATTTGGAGTTAATTTTTTAATTTATTTGTATTTATATTTACATTTTTTTTAACATCACCTTAAATGAAAATCTGGAATTTTCTTTTCACCGTTTTCCAAATTGGTAATATACAACAAACACTTAGCATGTAAAATGTAAACCAAAGGAAAGTTGACAGCTGAAATGAAGGAATATTATGAATAGGAATAGGAAGAATATGTACTATTCACATTCAGGCACGTTTGGGATCTTAACCATGTTAAGGCCTTTGTTTAAATATTATTATTTTTTTCTTTATTCCATTAATTGAAGCTCAGACAAAATGGAATGAGCAATCTCTTGTTTATTGCAATAAACATAATCCATAAAAGCAACTAATTCAGTAGAATATCTATATACAGCACTGGGCTTTAGGCAAATAGCTGAAAACCATTTATCTGGTAATAATCATGTTTATTCCAGTAAACACAATACAATATTGAAATAAATGCAAACCAAAGTCTATGCAATAAAAAGTAACACTTGAGTTGTGAGCTAGTTTGAAGAGCAAATGTTTGGTCCTACATTCCTATAAGAGCCCTGGGCCATCACATTACCCATTTCCATCACCAGCACACCAGATTCAACCTAAAAGACATATTGACTGGACCAAGTCAACCATGATATTGGAGGATCACTACTGTTTGAGGAGAAGTTTGGAAAAGGTTAAGCAAGCCGCACTGACCCACTGCTGTCCATGCAGGTTCACCTTCTGCCAGTTCCCTTTCATCCTGTCAACAGTGGTAAAGAAGGCCATCATCCAGAGGGACTCGGAGCAGCAGATGATCAGCATGGCCAGGGTGAGCATTCACCTGCCGCTTTCTGCAGTTGTTCTATAGTTAGTGGTGGAGCTGTCAAAATGTGCAGGGAGCATTACTGTGCTTAAAAAACTACACTGTAGATTAAGCCTGTTTGGTCCATTAAGGCCTCGTGTGATTTGACGCTTGCTTATGGCTGTCTATACGACCATCGTGAGGCAGTGTTATTTATCTAAACCTCCTGTGCTTGTAGACTACTCAGTAAAGTGTTGTGGTTCTCAAAAAACACAAGCTTCTGCTTCTGTTCTAAAAGACCTCTGAGAGCAATGGTACAAATCCATTAATCATAGATCATCAATGGAATAACCCGGTCTGTAATTCTTTAAAGCATGGGAAGATAATCTATTGTGTTAAATAAAAAGGGCTGTGTTCCAGCAGTTCCATCTGAATTGTGATGATGTAAAAAAAGGTCAACTAAATTTCCAGCTTCTCTGAAAATCTCTCAGCTCGCTGGCTTTTGGCAAAAACTGGACGCATGATGTGTTAGTGTAATATATTTTATTGATGTGGAAGTGAAGCATTTCTGTGCTGCATGGAAAGTCTTCTGATAACAGTCTTGTGCAGGGTGTGGCTGCATAAGTGAGACTTTTTTGGTGCGGGGGGGTTTTGGGGTGAAATCCTCCCAGGCTCCCTCCCAAACATATGTGACCAGAGAGTGTAGGCTAAACAGACACGTGGCTGTCTGATGGAAGACAGTTCAGTCTGGTGGGAGTGTCCACAGCCGTCTCCTTAAGAGCACCCAGGGAATGAAGACGTTCTCCTGTGTTCTCCTCATCAGCAGAACATGGTAACCTCACAGAGGCACTGTAAAACCAAGGGAACCAACACACCAAGTTAGAGATGATCGCCAGTGCCTTAAAAACACAAACACTCAAAGCTGTCATGAAGGTCATTCACTGATGATATATATCTGTAGAGTAGCCGGTTCCCCACACTTATAAAATATTGATGCTTCAGTACAGTAATGAACAAAACTAAATTACTGCTGGTATTTTTTTTTACGTTCTTTGGGTCTGAACATATCCCTAAAACAAGCGAGAGGCAACTGCCACTGTGAAGTCCAGATGCTGAACCAGAATAGAATTCTATAAAACAATATTAGGGAATGTTAAATTTATCAAAATATTTTAGAATCAAAAAGAGAGCGCATTACAGGAGAAAAACTGACATGCTAAAATATGGTGTCTGAGCACTGGCAGAGGTATCAGTTTGGAGTTTCACATGTTTTGCGAAGTGAAATTGTCTCACTATGCTGACAGATCGGTTTGCTTGTTTTATTTATTTATTTTATTTATTTGAAGCATGCAAACTGCCTGCCTACATAGTGATATACTTTGTGTACTAAAAACACTTTAATTAAAAAAAGTTCTGTTCTGTAAAACTTTCTAGAAATAAGTTCAATCTTACATAACAATCTTAAAATGGTAACTGTTTTTTATATATATATATATATATACATTGCTTGGTTTTGTGTGACGTATGTGCTGAGGTTTTTTTTGATGTTCCTACACTGTGCTGGCACAGTCTGGGGGTAATGCTTTTTTCCCCTCTTCTTTCCTTGTGTATCCCTTTTAATTGGAGAATTGATGGTGGCGCGCGTCCCACGCAGCGGCTTCCCCTGTCCTCCTGTCCTGTCTTGTTTTCCCCCCTGTATGTTATTGTATGGATAGGTCGATGGCTAATTTCGCCGGTTCTTGTGACTGTGTGACAATAAAGGTGATTCTGATTCTGATATACTGTGTGTATATATATATATATATATATATATATATATATATATATATATATATATATATATATATATATATATATGTATATGTATATGTATGTATATATATATATATATATATATGTATATATATATATATATATATGGACTGGATGATCATTAACTTGTACCCTTCCACCTTAAATGATGCAGCATTTGCATTCGGGAGCACAAGTACATGTAACTGAGCTAACAGATCTAGCTACTGCTTGTCTGTTGATTCACGTCTTTGACTTTTCTAACTTTGTTGAATGGAGATTTTGAAGTAGCATGTAAACATGTTATTTACATCTCTGTCCTGAGGTCCCAGGCATGTATGAATCTAATCTGCAGAACCCAATAGCTTTATTTCAGTGATGATGTAAAAAAACAAACACATGTTCATACATACATCTATTCTGCATACAGCAATTTGGCCCCACCCATTCCCTTTGAAGTTAACGAGCGGTTAAGACTGACCAAATTTTGGCTGAGCACAATACAGGGCAGCCAATCAGACGAGAGCTCATGTGAGATATATGTAATATGTAAATGTGTCATGGTGGAGCATTATGTAAACAAGATTCCAGCATATGAACAGCAGACTGACTAAACCCCTGGCTTTCTATTTCGGCCACAGCAAACCCTGGTGGACAAGGTTTCTCGCAGACAGAGGGTGGATATGAGTCTGCTCTTTCTCAACATAAAAGTGAGGCGTCTGCAGCTGGTCAGTGACTCACTGGATGAGGTAATAGCACTCACTCCAAGTATGTGAACACAGCAACATGGACAGCTTACCACTAAGTTTTGAAGCGCTGAGAAATATTTACAGAACTATAAGACTTATGTAGTGGCTTTTGTATGTATTACGTCTTTCCCGCCACCCCCCCTTCTTTTCTTTATTCGAACCAGTGCCGTAGTCAACATCTTATTTTCCGAGACTGAGAGAGGGTACTTTTGGCCAAGAGAGAGTATAGTCTGGTCTGGAAAGTTCTAAGTCTGGCTATGGCTTAATTTGGAAAAATGGCCCCACCATAAATGTGTTCTCTCTCTCTCTCTCTCTCTCTCTCTCTCTCTCTCTCTCTGTCTTTCTTATATTTAATAGCTTTCGAGAAAGAGAGCAGACTTGAAGAAAAAGCTGAAGGTGACGTTTGTTGGGGAAGCAGGCTTGGATATGGGCGGACTCACAAAGGAGTGGTTTCTTCTCCTGATTCGACAGATTTTTCACACAGACTACGGTGAGACGTGCAGGACAAACAGTTCTTGGCCTCAGTGGCCCTCCTCCAGAAACGTGCTTAGAACAAATGCCTCTGCGCATGTGCTTAACCGTGATTTGTGTTCGTTTAGAAAGCCAAGAGAACTATAGTTCACCCACAGAAGCATTACTCACTCTTTTCTCATCCTGCGGAACAGATTGGCCTACTATAAAACCGCAGGGATTCCATTTCCTATAGCTTTGCCACATTGTATTCCTGATGGCGAACGATTCAAACCGCACGACTGACTCAGCTTGGACCCAAACGTATGACTCGTGACTTCATTCGAGCTTGAAAGTGATGACAAGAAAATTCCAAGCAGACGTCATATCTGCTTTAGTTGGGTGTTTTATTTATTTATTCATTTTTTGGGGGTGCATCACTTTAATACTGTGGTGGAAAACCTTCACATAGCTGGCCATCCAGTAGGACTTTTATTGGAAACTCAATCTTTAGGATAATTCTGATTCAGCTTAAGAGTCCACTACAGTAGCAGTCTCAACATCAGATGCTCCGTCCACTTATACATGTGCATCTGAGCATCTATAATAATCTAAGCCGGCCACAGCGATAAGGATTTTGTCAGCTCCATGCTGAATTGCTATCCGCACTGCAGTGCTATTGGTCTATTGGACAGGAAAGGCACTGTTGGCAGCAGAAGACTGCTCTGTGTGTAGATGGGCTACAAGAAACTGTACCACATCTTCACAAGTTGTGGAACAAATTCCTTAGAAGCATCACGTAGCTCCGAAGTGTGATGCCCTTCTTTGTTTACAGTTGTATTAGAGTGACTGTATTAATTTACCTTCTGTTGTCACAGTTTTCTCAGTGATTATGGTAGATGATGTCACACTATCGAAACAGACTGCAGTAATGTTACTAGTCATCTTCAGCACACTAACAGAGAGCTGTTTGTAAAGTAGTAAACTGATGCCGGGTGGGAATAATGATGATGAGTCAACTTTAACCAAAAAAAAAAAAAGTGGTGATGAAGGTAATGATCTCCACATTGCGGTAGGAATCATATAACCACGGTAATGCGGTTATTGTCACAGCCGTACACTGCACACTCCTCGTGTTTCCTGTAAGCGTGTTTATTTTTTTTGTAGCTCCATTAAAAATCTGCTCAGCTTTGAGAAGGGCCTCCAACTAATTTGGATATTTGAGTATCCGTAAGAGCTCATGAACGTATATCCACGTAACCACAAGGAAGAAAAACAGTGGTGAAAATCAGTAGGTTTCCATGTTGGATGAGTATCAGAGGCTGCCTCTTAGGATGAGCATAATGAGTGTCGTGTTGCATTCTGATGAGGTCTTTTACAAAGGTTTTCTCAATGGACGAAATGGCTTCATCATCTCGGCCTTCTGAAGTCTATAACAACGTGTCCTTGGTAACATGTTCTCATTCAGGCACTTGTGTTTGAGAGAAGCAGCGCGTACATAGCGTACTTGCTCACAGATATTACTACACCGTAGCTTGTTAGCCTGGATAGTTTCTCTGTAGAAACCTTATTCTAATATGCTGATTACACTATACAAATAATATTACATCAGATGCTCCACCAAGCACTCAAGTGATCATCATTAGCCTATCTACATCATGCAAAGCAACACTATGTAGCTGGATATGTTACTGTGTGCAAGTGAAACATCTCTTTCCTGTCCAAGTACGAAGGTAAGCATTAGTTTGCACCAGACGGGGAGATACCTGGCTTTCGAGCCATGTGTGTTGAGAACAATACAGACAAGAAACAGACCTCTGAGGATGCTTTGGTATTTTATAGTTTGCTACAATATATGATATACTGTATAGAAATGTGGAAGCAGAGCATTGTTACAGTAGTAGCAGTGACTGAGTTTCTTTCAGACTCTACCAGTTATAGGTTATTCAATTCAACATTGTACATAATTGTAAATATCTATTCTGTTTATATTGCTGTTGTGCTAGTTTTGCTGTCTGGTGTCAGCCAGAGGAGGTCTTGAGAGGTCTTGGCTCCTCTCAAGGTTTCTCCGTCTTGTTCTAGGGGATTTTTCCTGCCACTTTCACCCTTGGCTTGCTCACTGGGGCCTTGGACTCTGATTCTCTGTAAAGCTGCTTTGCTGACATCTGTTGTGAAATGTGCTATAAAAATAAAACTGGACTAGTAGCTAGCTTTGCTTTGCATAGTGATTCATTGGTCTGCTTGCAGCATGTATGTACAGTAGTAAGAGGTGCAAGTCTGCGGACAACAAATGACTCAATCTGATTTCGTGGGTGCCAGGATGCGATTGTAAAACGATTCTCTAAGCAGGGTGATTCATCTTGACTTGTACTTTCTGTGGTTTACATCTCCATCAAGATTTTTTACTGTCTTTGTCATTAACAATTAGTGTTACAGCAGTTGAATTTGAATGCTTTGCTACATTGTATTCCTGAAGGGGAACATCTACGGCAGAGACTCAAACCGCATGACTGACTCAGCTTGGACCTGAACATTTGACTTGATTCGAGCCTGAATGTGACGACAACAAAATTCTAAGCAGACGTCGTATCTACTTACTTTTTTTTTCTTCTGTTAATCACTTTAATGCTAGAGTAGAAAACCCTCACACAGCACCATCCAGAGGGACTTTATTGGATACTTCTGATTCGGCTTAAAAGGTTATTCAGGATACAGTGAATGCAGTGCACTTGTTAAGTCTATAGGCCTGTTTCACTGTCTAACAGGTGGAGGTGTTTAAGCACCTGTTTGTAACAGACATTCAGGTAGCAAATTTATTTACTTTGTATGTTGCAATATTACAGTTCATTCTTCAGGAAATGCGTAACCTTAACACTTAGCAGACTTAACACCAATACTTTATGTTATGAGAAATGCAGAGGCTTTATAAATTTCATTATTATGGCGAATGGGAATCTGTTCAAGCAATGAATTTTGTTTTCCACCTGTAGCTGCAGTATTCATAGTCATTCATCAGAGATCCCAGAGGCATTTGAGGGGGAGGGGGTGTTCAAATCATATCAGGTTTGGGACAGTTATATTTACCATAGCTGATCACATTTCCCATAGACAAAACTGGCATAAGGTCTATGAGGATAGCCTTCCACCATAAAAACACCAATTGCTCTAGGCAGTGCCAATTTCACAATTTTCAAAGGTGTGCAAAAGTACGGCATGCAATGCATCGTTATCCAAAATTAAAGGACAGCAAATGTTTTTCCATATATTGCTATTATTTTATCTAGAAATGTTAAATTATGCGGTTAGATATATTTAACACACACATTAAAACATTGCAAAAAATTGGGCAGATATTATTCTAATATATGGGTATAAACAGAGGTACTGTATTTACTGTCGATTTGTAATGTGTAGGGTATGATTAGAATATAGTAACTCCGTACCTAATTTGAGTTCTGGTCACAAAAAAAAATTATTAAATTAATTTAATTTAAGTTTACCTCATATGTCTGTTCTGCCAGAGAGATTAGAGTCAGGACAGTAGTATTTCCTATAATTTCCCGCCTGCTCTTTAGACTTTGTCAGAATTTAATAATGAACGTACATAGAAATGTTTTAAAATGATTTAGAATGGACCCTTGATGTGTTAAGTTGCACTGGAACATTTCTCTGGAATGTAAAATGCAGTCATCAAAATGCGCTTAGTTTGTAAGTCATTCAGTAAGCAGCCTTCTTGGTTTATGTTTTTAGATCTATCGATGCACTGGCATCTTGCTAATACTGTCATATCACATGGCTTGACCTAAAACTAGGATTTTGCTGATTAAGATTTTGTCGTGCAGAAACTGAAATCATGTTTCTGTGCTTCTGTCCGTTTTCATACCAGACTATTCACCGAACTGCAGTCTTGCATCAGCCACGGGTACTCAATTCCTCATTATACTGTAGAGTTCTATCTGTATGCAGCCTTGGTGATTTGCATTGTGCTTCTCATTTGCAGGCATGTTCATGTATATGAAGGATTCTCAGTGTCACTGGTTCAGCAGCTGGAAGTGTGACAACTGCTCGGAGTTTCGTCTAGTTGGAGCTGTATCCTTTCATTTACTGCATAGGTGGCTGTGTGCGGCTGCTCAGAGCCCTAAATTACTGCATAGGTTCCACTGACCTTGCGGCTGCCTCAGAGAATTTGTCTCAGCACAGGAAAAATAACCCATAATTGTGTCGCATACAGTCACGCAATGTTTTAATGTCACTTGGACCATTGTGAAAGACTGCCACAAGTTGGGAATATTTTCTGTTTTTTTCCTCGAATGTTTCTTTTTTTCTCATGTATAAACAGTGATTTGATTGCATGTACATACTGCTGTAATAAAATGAGTGGATGATGAGTATTTGGTATATGACTACACACTCATCACTGATGATAATGATGATTGGCCGTGTGATGCTGGCAGTTCAGTTCCTCCAGCACTCCATCCGAGCTCGAAATGGAGACACGGTGGCAGCCAAACTCTGCCATGTCCTGCCTTTACCCCTCTAATCGTACCCTCTGGCTCTGGCAGCCCAGCCTGGCCCATTAAAGTCTGCCAGTGCAGCTCCTCTCTGCTCCAAAACAGCCTTAGACTTCTTTCCTCCAGTAGCCCAGAAGCGGCTGTGTCACACCAGCTTCGGATATTGAAAGAAAAGTCTCTTTTGTTTCCCCTCGACCCCGGAGCCCTCTCTGGTCTCGATGCTCCAGCCATCACCAAAGATTTTCCCTTCGTCCTCTAAAATCCTTCATAACCCTTCTTTTTCCACTGCTGTTTCTCTCTTTCTCTCTCTCTCTCTGTGTGCATGTGTGGAGCACATGGAGCAGTGTTGTCAGCTGCAGCTGTAAGCACTTAAAGAGCAGCCTCTTCACATTCTCCTCTGAATGTATTATACACCTGTTGGGTGTTCTTTCCCCACATCAGAGAGTGCTGCTGTAGCGTCAGGCTATTGTGTAATCAACCGTCCAGTCACTATCACCGGAATTGTGTGACACAACCTTAGAGCCGCTTGATATCTGATATCAACACTTGGGCTGTTGCTATTCATGCATTCCCTGTGAGTGGTCTGAGGAGTATGTGGATTGGGTGTGCAGACCCAGCGCTGTTGCTGTCGTACTTTCTTAACCCTGTGCTTTAGCTGATGGGCCTGGCTGTGTATAACAGCATTACCCTGGACATCCGATTCCCACCCTGCGTCTACAAGAAGCTGCTGACTCCTCCCATCGTGCCGTGTGACCCCGACGCCCCCGTCGGCATGGCGACCCTCACCCTGGAAGACCTGCAGCAGATCATGCCTGTATGTACACAAGCTGTGACACGCTGTTCTGCTTAGTGCTCTGTCTGCTCTCATTAAGCCCAGTCTGCAGCTTCTCACACGCACACCCACCCTCATCATTCACACATTGCACTGACAGCCGGACCCCTGGGACCCTCCTCCTCCTCCACTGCAAGATCTCAGCTTCCATGGTCACGCAGAGGAGTGTCTGCATTTGTTAACATGTTGTTTTGTTGAGATTGGCTTTGCTTATTCATTGTGTCCAAGATACCACAATGCGATATGATATTACTACTTCTGCCGTTACTACTACTATTACTACTACTACTACTACTACTACTACTATACTACTATACTACTACTACTATTACTACTACTACTAACTACTATACTATTACTACTACTATACTACTAAACTGTTACTACTATTACTATCCTTCTATACTATTACTACTACTACACTATTACTACTACTACACTATTACTACTACTATACTACTACACTATTACTACTACTATACTACTACACTATTACTACTATTACTATCCTTCTATACTATTACTACTACTACTACACTATTACTACTACTATACTACTACACTATTACTACTACACTATTACTACTACACTATTACTACTACTATACTACTACACTATTACTACTACTACTACTACTATTACTACTACTACACTATTACTACTACTACTATACCACTATACTATTACTACTGCTACTACTATACCACTATACTTCTACTATTACTACTACTACTATGCTACTACTACTACACTGTTACTACTATTGCTACTACCACTATACCACTATACTATTACTACTACTACTATTACACTATTACTACTACTACACTATTTTTACTATTACTTTACTATTACTATTGCTACTATACTTTTACTACTGTTAATATACTACTACTAGTACTACTATACTATTATTACTATTACAGATACTACTACAGTTACTATACTACTACTACTACTGTTACAGGTACTAGTAATCGTACTATTATACTAGTGAATTAATAAATGTGGACCATAGTAATTTGGGCTTCTGATATATGGACTATATTGGCCATTCTAGGATGACTATATAAACTATGGTTTAACAAATACAGAGGAAATGTACGTAATGCTGCTATTTATCATTAAACCCACAGACAAACATGCAGTTTACATTAATACAGTCATCTCGTGGTAGTATAGCAGTGCCACTGCATGCCAGATTTACCTAAAAGAAGAGTCATCAGCATTCAGAATAGCACCTGCAGTATTGTTTCAGCTCCCCCTGTGTGGCTGTGTCACTAGGCAGAGCAACAGGGTGAGATTAATAAGCCTCGGCTCCAGATGGTGCATTGTTGCTGCAGCTCACAGGACAGCAGTGAAAAACGTCTACTCTTTAAAATGCTGTTTAAAACACTGGTGATAAATTACTGCCATTTCCTTTTCCAGCTAGAAACCACATGATAAACAGGAAATATTTAATTCCCAGTTTCACATGGCCATAGAGATAACATGTAGTACACAATCTGTAAGACGTTCAGATACGACTAACTAATGTGCGTTTTCTTGAGGACTTGTTCTTAAATGCAAATCAAGTTATTACCATGATCATATATAAATCCATGCAGTTAAAATTGTCATCCATTAAGTATATGTTGTTCTTTAAGGTTAGTTATAACACAGTCCAGCTGGATAAGGAAGTGGGATGTCAGGAGATGTCAGGTAATTCCAAAACTGTGTGATTCCAAAAAGTAGAGAAAACAAGACTTTTACAAACGTGCAAGCATCAAAAAAGCAACCAAAAATATCTAATGTGATATAGTATTAATAAAACCTGTATTTAAGGTAAGGGGTGGACACAATAAATACTGGAACATAAATATGATATTTCATTGCTGAGGTTTTCTGTTAAACGCGTGTGTTCTGCTTTTTCCCTGGTAGCTTTTATCTATTACCTGTTTTGACTGGAAATTGGATAAATGAAGGATGATGTCTGACTTCAACAATACTATATAGAGAGAAAGTTTAAAATCCCAGTTTTAATTATTATGTAGATATTGATTAGGATTTCATTATTGTGTGTGTGTAATATAATAATAATAATAATAATAATAATAATAATAATAATAATAATATATGAATAATCCATTCATTATTAATTTTACCTAATGTTTAGTTTAAAGTCAAGTCAGTTAAAAGTCCAAGATGTCTTTCTGAACTTTGAACCAATTCATCAGAGTGATCCATATATGTGTAAATTGTATATCTGGAAGTGTTTTTAGAAAAAATAACATTTTAGTGGTGACTGCTGCAGTCTTGTCAGCCATAAAGCTGTTTGAAAGAATAACCAGGACTAAGCAGTTAGATTTGTGTAGTGCTTGTTCACAGCGGAATTCCACACAGCTTTAATGCATGAATTATGTTTCTAAATTATGTGGAAAGTGGTAAAAAAATAGGACACAGGACTTTAACTATACGTGTTTAAACTTTTGACTGGTATTGCTTAGTATTGTATTCTCTGTAAAGACTTGATATTACCAGAATGGAGCATCTTGAAAATCTACTACATAAATGCTGTCAATGTGGGGAGGAATTGATGAAGCGTGTACAAAGCCATGAATGTAGGTGGCCTAATGTGTGTGTGTGTGTGTGTGTGTGTGTGTGTGTGGGGACCCAAAGCGGGGATCTGGTTGCTTTCCACCATGTTGGCCACTAGAGGGTGTCCTAACATTAGCTATATTGAAGCCTTGCTTTTCAGACAACCTTCATGCAACAAGTGATGAAGGGCATACAGCATGCAGCTGATATACTGTAGCCAGGCTACATATCTGCATATGTACAAAAGTCGCCTCACATGGAAAACTGAGCACAATCGACCCTTTTTCTTCGTTTCCAGTGGTTTCTGCCGAGTCAGGTCTTAAGTGGACCAGATGTTCCATTTTAAAGGAGACTTCTGGCCTCCTCTACACTTATATAACCCGCTGCCTCTGGGCGTTGTTTGCTCCCTTGTTTGAAACTTTTTCCACAAAGTAATGCGGAGCTGGAACCACTAGAACTACTGAAGGTTATTTAACGAGTGTGAGTGCGAGAGGGAACACACATTGGTGCAGCTTACGTCAAACATCGCAGCTTGCCGTTCATTTTTTCCTCCCAGTCTTTAGTTATAAGGGCATTTTATTGGTAGCTCAGAGGTGTGGATTAAAATGACTCCAGCTCATTTCCATCATAATGAAGTGTTTGTCGTAAAACGCTGAACAGCGTTGCTATTCAGAATAGATGTGTTTTAGTTTCGCTGAAACGGTCACATTTTCCTAATCCCACGTGAACATAAATAGATAATGAGCTGCTGTTGCAAAAATGAACACAATTGCTGACCCTTACTTTTCGCTAGCACACATCATTTTGTTACTAATGAAGTGCACCACTGACCCTGTAGACGTTTTGTAGAGGGGTTTTATGGGAACGCATTGGTGTCAGTGCTGTTTACTTTGAGTTGATATCAATGCTGCATTTGTATTTCAGGATCTCGCTCATGGCCTTGGGGAGCTGCTCAGTTATGAGGGAAACGTTGAAGAGGACTTCTATG
Organism: Prochilodus magdalenae; assembly: GCA_024036415.1. NCBI lineage: Eukaryota > Metazoa > Chordata > Actinopteri > Characiformes > Prochilodontidae > Prochilodus > Prochilodus magdalenae. The sequence goes on from JAMWET010003109.1 coordinate 238,845, forward strand.
CAACCTTTCAGGTGTGCAGCTCAGACACAGATAAGCCTCTGTGCAGGGCGGGTCACTGAGAACGTCTGCCGACTGCCCTGGATTGTATGCTGTGGCATCAATAAGTCACGTTTAGATTTTCTCTTTGGACTGACTGATTTGTTGAGGGAAGGTGAAAGCAGAGATTCATGGTTCTGGTGGCCTTTCCAGGTTTTCCAGGAAGAACTTGGAGTAGTCAAGTCATATAACCTGAAACCAGGAGGCGATAAGATCCCAGTCACTAACCAGAACAGAAAAGGTATGCTCTCAGCCAAGGGCCCCCAGACAACACACTGCTCACGAATATAGACACCAGGGCTAATATTGCTACATGAGGAATTTAGTGTTGTGCAAATTTGTACTGTAGCTAGTGTATGAGATGTGGTGAGCGTACGAATGTAGTGCCGTAGACAAATCCCTAAAGATCACTGATTCATTTTAGTTATAAATTAGTTATATGGAGGTAAGGAAATGTAACAGGACACATATGGAATCTTATGGGAATCTTTAGCTCCTGTCCGTAGTCTATAATTCCAATACCAGACCAATAATAACCTATTCATGTATCAGCTAACGGTATGCTATGCATTTCTAATATGCCCATATTTCTATACCAAGTAATTTCTCCTCTTGTGCAGAGTACGTCCAGCTATATGTCGATTTCCTGCTGAATAAGTCCATCTACAGGCAGTTTGCAGCCTTCTACCATGGGTTCCACAGTGTGTGTGCCTCCAATGCCCTGATGGTGAGTTTGTTCTTGATCTGTAACTCCAAGTTTTTCTTTTAGGAGATAAAGGACTGTGACTTCTTACAAAAGCCAGAGACCATTCACTTATTTAATTACTGGTCCAAACAGTCATTATTAAATAAATAATAGGAAATAAATAAAAGAATGAGATTAGATATAAGACAATGCACTTGATGCATATAGAAAGAGAGAACGTTGGTGTGGAAGTAGAGGAAAGCAGCACTGAGAAAATGATACACCCGAGGCCTATTAAACCACCAAACCTCTCACAGTCAGAGACAGAGGACCTTTACCTGTGATTCAGATATGAAAAAAAAAACCCACAGGTGGCAACTATGGGTTATGGGCCCTCAGATATACAAGTAATACCATGCTATTTACATGGGATCTGGTAGGCAGTACTGCTCTCCACTTTAGCATGTTGGTAGGGTAGTTATCCCTGTCCTGCTAGTGGGGGCTGAACTCTTATATATTGAGGTCAGTGCAGTGTAGAAAGTTCTATCGGTTGCTGTGAGACGGAAAGGGTGTCAGTGGAGAGGAAAGGGCAGCATTGGCTGGTGTGAGTGTGTGAGTGAGAGAGAAGGCTGGGCTCAGTCTGCCCGCCCCCCACCTCTTGGCTATGCTCCATGTAAATGGGGTGTTGTGTGCTCAGTCTGCACATGGTATCCAGGCTTTTGAGCCAACAGGAACGAATATGCAACGGAGGCCTGTAGAATTAACACATGCAGACGCATGCAAAGAAAACAGCAGCCCCCATGTCCTGCCTCGCATTTCAATTAGAGGCTTCACAAAAGACCCCTTTTTTTCATGCAGATTTTCCTCAGCTACGACTTCTATAGCTCCTGGCGTCCAGCCACCATTTCTGCTGTTAATGTTTCAGTATGGTTTAATGGTCTGCCAGATCGAAATTAGGGTCAGTGCCGCAGCCGCGAGGCAGCCAGTATTGTTCCGCTACCTTTAGTGGGAATAATGCAAGCGCAGACGTTTAATGGTAGCTTTCTGTAGCCCATGTATTAGCTAAACCTAGCACTATTGTGTGCCTGTCAGCACCTGTTCATGCTCAGAGAACACAGCACCTGCAGAAGCTGGTTGCTAGATCAGTTATATTACATCTGCTGCTACATAAGGAGTGTGCATCTTTATGTTCCTATCGTGTTGTCCCTAACACTAATGTAGTTGTTAATAAAGTACTGGTGTTATTACTTACCGGCAAGTTATAAGAGTTTTTAAAAGACTGACCAATAAAAATGGACTTAACCGAACCCTAATAGACAATGGATGGATTTCCCAAATTATCTTAAGTCATGAACATAATGTGGAAAATCACTGTTTTGATAATATAGGAAAGACATTTTGCTGAGACATCTACCGAAGTTAGCGTGCGAAGCTTGTGCAGCAAGAGATGATAGTGAGTCACTGTAACATTGAGTCAAATTAGTCCGACATGAGAGAATGAAGTAGTGCTGCCACGCCAATGGCGTTTGTAATCTCTAGTTAATCGTGTTGAAGGTTCTGTTCCCGGTTACGCAATTTAAGGACAAGCAGCCAATGAGTGCAATGAAACGCATGACTGAACTTGTGGCAAGAAACCACCTTCAGCAGCAAGACAAGAGTTAACATTGGTGCTGCTTTCCACCACTAGAGACGCTCTTGGCGAATACACGGGTGAAGTTAGTTCCTGAACCCTCTCCCTGTAACTTCTCAAATTAGTGGTTCTCAAACCTGTCATCAAGGCGCACCATCGGTCTGCATTTCCGCATTTTGATCTCTGGGTTGCAAGTTAGGTTGGAGCCAAAATCTAGATGGACTGGGGTTCTCTGAAGACCGGTTTGAGAACCACTGCCTTAAATGGCCAGAGCCTGCCAGCATGTCCAGTCGTCTGTTAAACATTTCTATAACTCAGAAAGATGTCTGCCAATTTGCATTCCAGTCCATGAACTACACGAAAGTCAGAGGTCGTCCTTCATTTGTCATTTGCAGTCAAAGGAGCCAGAAATAATATGAGATATTTCAGAGGATAATTATTATAAAATAATCCACTTGCATTAAAAAGGGTAGGAGAAAATGGGTGTAAGTTTCCAAGACCCAGTGTTTGGTCCAGACAGATCACCAAAACTGTCACTATCAGATACACAGCACTTCGAGCTTTCATCTCTGAAAGAGGGCAGAAAACCAAGCTCCACTCGTGCTTCAGGTTAGAAAAGGTGTTTCTGTTTATCCAGTCCATGTTTCTGTCCTGTGAGGACCCACACACCCGACATCTTAGACCTTTAGAGGCGTCCCTGCAATATCCCTGCAGCTTTCTTTGAAAAAACGAAAACAAGTTTAATGAAAACAGGAAGTGCAGTAGGGAAAAGGCAAGGCGTAGACACAGTAAGTACTCAACAATTTAATATTGTATTTAGTTGTTGAAGCTTTTGTATAATTTCCTATTAAAGTGTTTAAATTGTTTTTAAAGAAGTGGTAAAAATGCCCATATAAGGGCGTGTCCATCAGGCTTGGTTTCCTACTGTAAGAGAGACCTGTTTAAAATCTACATTATCATGGTCTTTTCACCCTCCTCCCATCTGGCAGACGCTACAGGAGCCTCCACTCCCGCACCAGCAGACTCAAGAACAGTTTTTTTTTATGAACGCTGCACGGACACTTTAATTTACATTGCACTCCCTCTACTGCATCCTCGCACCTTCTGTCCTGTCATGCACTTTATTCATCACCAACCCTACTGTACACATGATTACAGACTGTATACTCATGTTTACCTACTGAACACTCATGTTTACATACTGTTCTCATATTATCTCTACCTCAGATGTTATTTTCATTGTGTACATACTGTCAACTTCTTACTACTCTTACAGTTGAAACACTCATTTGTAAATGCTGCTCTTATACATCCATATATATGTATATAGATATGCTTATATACGTATATATTTATTATTACGGCTCTTTATGTAAATAATACTGTACTTGCACTTCTGGTTAGATGCTAACTGCATTTTATTGGCTCTGTACCTGTACTCTGCACAATGACAAAGTTGAATCTAATCTAATTTAATCTAATCTAATCTAATCATCCTGAGCACTGCCAACTGATCACTGCCCACTCATCAAGATGGTATATTTTAATGGACTGACCTTAAATCTGTTTTAATTGTGTAACCAATTGCTTTGTACCAGCCTCAACTACAAGAGATCATTTTTTTATTGCCTTATCTTTTTGTTTCTGTTTCATTTATTAATGATGTCTTTGCTTTTATCTTTACTGGGACTGCTGATGCTCTTTTGTTTGCTATCAGCACTTTAAGAGCTTTGGAAAAAAGCTAAAGCTGCTCACATGTTTATCTTGGCAACATCAGGCTGGAAATGATGCTTCCCAATATGGAGTGTTTCTTCTGAAGCCTAGCTCTTCCTGAAGCACAGCTAACCAACAAGAGAAGGAGATGGCGAATGCGAGTCATGCAGTGTTCCTGACCGAGTTATGGAACTTCCTGGCTTTCTAGATGGTTCTGTTTATCTTATGCTGCAGAATCACCAGTTGCTTCTTGTCAGGCTGGGGGTGGAGACTGAGCGTTGGCTGCAGGCTCTCGTATGTACACAGCTGCTCAGCCCATACAGTCCTGCTGGTTGAAGTGAAACAGGGAGAAGTCAGCATGCAGACTGTGTTTGGCCTACTTTCAGTGCATGCAATTGGTTCTAAGCCCACCTTCTGCTCTCTTCGTTATGCAACAGTTGTCTCCGTCCCTGGCCGCTTATGTAAGAGGCTCTGGGACGCTAATAACTCTCTGGTGTTGGGCGGGTTCGTGCAGGGGGAGGGACGTGACTGATGAGATCGCACCATCATGTCTTTTGCAATCTCTTTTTCTCTCACTCTCTCTCTCTCTCTCTCTCTCTCTCTCTCTCTCTCTGTGTGCTTGGGCCTTATCCTTATCCAGCACTAGCACTGAATTCAAACAGAGTTAAACCGCAAATGAGCAACACCCCAGAGTGTGGCAACGTTTGAAACACTTGATAAGACATATGTGTTAATACAGCAAAGTATGGATGACTGGGCTGGTCAAGGAGCAACAGGTTCCAGAGTCATAAAGATTGTCTGTCCAAGATCAGAATTCCTTTGGGGAATAAAGTGGTTGTGTGATATTGGTGAAAAGAACTCTAGTTTGAACATTAAACGTAAAACAGCATTATATAACAATTTAAACTTAAAAATAACAGCTTCCCAATCAATTTAATTGTACTTTGACTTATAATAGGGAGAATAGTGTCTCTGTCGTTCCCACTCCGGGCCTGAAATACCTATATCTTACACCAAAGAAGCTTTGAACGTTTGAACCTCCTGTAATAATAACCTGTAATACACTAAATTAACAAGGTCCTTATTTCTGATGATGTGTGCAGGCACGTCACACAGGTATAAGGCCACTGCAGATCACACTCACGAGTTTTGTTGCTTGCACGAACCAAATTGCGAGTGTAATCTGTACCATCCATATGCATGTATGCCTAAGAAGGCCTATTGGTTTTTGAGTACCTTCAGCTCCTGAAGAAGTGCACATGTACAGTTGTCCCTGAGGGGGACTCTGAGCGCTGTTTGTATATACAACAGTTGTTTTAAAATTGAAATACACTCTGAAACTATAAGGGGCCTCCAAGAGTGCAAATATCAATTCTTTCATAACGCTGCCGAGACTGAAGCACATAACTATAGAATATTACATAACATGACAAATAAGATGCTGGAATTTTGTTTGGCTAACTGTATCAGTTTCAATGACCATTACCGCTGTTCTGATTCTTTTTCTCATAGCTGCTGAGACCAGAGGAGGTTGAGATCCTGGTTTGTGGGAGTCCCAATTTGGACATGAGCTCTCTCCAGAGGGTGGCACAATATGAGGGATACAGCAAGACTGACCCCACTGTCCGGTAAGACTTCTGGAAGCATCTCTAAAAATCTTTTCAGGATGCCACTCGTATGTTACTCTTTAAACAAAAACATATTCGACGTTAAATGCAGGAGACATGGTGAAAGATTAAATAACACTGACCAAGGTCATTTACTTTTTCGGATTACCCGCATACTTTGATTCATCCAAGGACCCACAGAGACACTAGTCTGGAGGTGGGGTTGATCATGATGCTCACAGTCTACAGTGAACACAAATTGTGGTTGGTCAGAGGTTCATTTGCATTCTGTGCCTTAATTCCCGATTCAGGCCTGTTCTGTGGTGAGCAGAGCTGGTAGCATGTTTGTAAAGCTAATGCTAGCCATCTCCTCTGTCCAGTTAGTTTGCGGTGGTGTTTAAACATTAACAATTGTTAATAGACCACTAGTTTTATAGTAGCACTGAGCACAGTTGTGGAAATGCCACAGGCCTATGTTACCCAAAGCCTTCATCTATTTAAATAGATGTACCACTGAAAAGCTACCGAAGCAGACTTCAGACACTTAATCCATCTTGGCTGCTTGACTATGCTTGTAGTAAGAAGGAAATTGGGTGAATTAGATATTTCAGTGCACTATTTATTTAAAGAACATGTTGTTTGGTGAAACAGTGCATTCTGGGACGTGGTTTTGGCCTTTCCTCTGGAGCTGCAGAAGAGGCTGCTCCACTTCACCACAGGAAGTGACCGTGTTCCAGTGGGAGGGATGGCTGATCTTAACTTCAAAATCTCCAAGATTGATGTCTCCACAGACTGGTAATTAAGCCTCCTCCAAAGGGAGGAGTAAGTTAGTATATGTGGTTTTAGATTAACTGATTCATTATCACATTCAGATTTATATCACATTAACTGCTGCTTTCCTCTGTGCAGGCTGCCGGTGTCGCATACATGCTTCAACCAGATCTGCCTACCTCCCTACAAGAGCAAGAAAGAACTGAGGCAGAAGTTGACCATTGCCATTTCAAACGCTGAGGGGTTTGGTTTGGAGTAAATAGTAACTGCCCAGTGGGAAAGGTCATTCATTTAAATCTGAATCCTAGTATTTGGCAAGTATAAGCAGTTTGTCTTGGCACAGGTGTTGTATAGAAAACATGCACTATATGTCCAAAAGTATCCAGACATCCTATTAGTGAACTCAGCAGGTTTAAGAAGGCTAGCTGAACCCATACAGCCTATGTAATCCATAGAAAAGCATTTCCAACAGGAAGAGAGATTCCGGAGCAGCCTGTATTCAGCATAACCAATACCAAGCTTTGGCTGGAGGGTTATAAAGCCCCCCGGCACTGGGCTCTAGAGAAGTGTAACTGCAGTCTCTAGAGTGATGGAGCTCCAGCCAGTACCTTAAGAATAAGTTGGAGTAATCCATAAGTAATCATTCGACATCAGCTCTTGACCTCACTAAACACCTTGTGGTTGTCCTCACTGCAATGTTCCCTTCAAGTAGAAGCTCATTAATTCTCCGTATTTAATAGCTGTAGAAACATTTGATGCGCTGTTGTCTTCAGACTTTTGGCTATATGGTGTATTTCTATCGGAAGTTATGTCACCAGCTGCACCAAGACCACCAAGGCTTGTGGATTTGTACTTGGCCAATGAAAAGATTCAGATTCAGAAAGGTGGTTGATATCTTTAAGAAATAGAAGCTTATTTTTTTAAGGAAAGCACATTAGACAAGCTATAACTAAGCCTGTCACAATCATTACATAGGTTTTCTGACTGAAATCGTTTGAGCTGCTCATAATTATTTATGATATATAGATATATAGAAATAAAAGAGAGAAGAAAGTGCTTGTTTTCTGACACACATCATGGATCTTAGGCTAAGTTTACAAGCCTCATTAGTCAGTTCTGATATTTCCACCACATATGAAAGTCACTTAAATCTGATTTAAAAAGATCGGATTTGATGTGTCCACACAGCAGATCTGAGTGACTTTCTTGGCCAGATTCCGACTAAGTTTCACATTTAGAGGACAGTGAGTAATATTGGTTTATTAGAGCTGGAGTGCTGTCTAGCACGAATGGTGCCCTTGGACGTTCTCCTGAAAGCTCAGACTTTGATGTGGCCTAGAATATAGTGCAAGAGACCTAAAACGTTCTCAGTTTAAACGTGCAATTCTACTCGTGTGCTTTCTTGCTAATTAAGATTACAAGCATAATGCAGCCTCTGGTCCTAGATCGGTCCTCTCCTGTATCTCATTGAATTTTGGTTTATAGGCCACTGTTGGGTCTGCATTGACGTGGTCATCGCCGAAAGGGATAGAGGACACTCCTGAACACCACTTTAAACCCATTTGATGCAAATTGAGAAATGGGACAACATGCTGACCCACAAATGCACCATGTGTCACTAGACCATTGTCTTTAGTCTAGTTGCTAATCGGCCAATTTGTGATTCTGTAGCCACATAGAGCTAAAACAATTCAAGGCATTTCAGTTGTTATCCATCACTAAAATGATTGTGACAGGCCTTACTGTAGCTAGATCTGAAATATGACTTGTCTAAATGGCATTTAGTCATTAGCTATGGCTGTGGTGTGATATGACGTGTTGTGCTGTGTGAGTGTTAATAGTTACACTTTTTCCTGAACCAGGATTCTCTGAAGAATCCAGTGAAGCTGTACCGTGTACCTAGAGGGTTTCAGGTGTTAGACTTGGTATGTACATCAAGGACCAAACCTTGTGTTATGTTAGGATACCTTGTATGAAGGAAATCGGCGTTTGATATGTTCAAGACTTAAAGCAGGAGTCTGCTTGCTAATGGCGGAGAACTATTTAAATGGTTAGCGATCGCAAACTTCAGTCTGGATAACTTTGAGACTGGCTGGCAGAAGAGTGGTCTACTAATGTAATCCCACAGGCCGGCAGGGAAGAGGCTGAAAATAGGCCAGAGAGAGGCTTGCTTTGTGTGAAAATAGCTTGGCAAACAGTCTGTCACCAGCACTGCCGCTGCGCCGAGTGCTTAAAGTGACAGTACTTCAGCTCTCTGGGGGTTCTCTAGCTGGTAACACAAAGCCTCTTTGCCCGACTGTTGGAAATATCCCTCCATTATTCTGGTCCAGGGCTGTTATTGTTCCTGGAATTGAATTAGAAATGTCTCATGCTCAGAAATGGTTTTGTTATGTATATAATTCTGCAAAGTGCTGACGACCCTTTCTTAAGCTCTGAAAGGAAAACAACCGCGCTAACTTGTCTGCTTTTGTGGCTGCTCCTGTGACCGCTCCATTGACTAGCCGTGATCAGGGATGATTGTTTGTATGAGGTGGGTGTTGAGTAGAGATTGGACACTGAGGTCTATGACAGCAGTGGAGATTAAGTTATTGTGTGTCTCGTGTCCAGTTTTGTATCATTTGTTTAGTAAAGATTGAATGAAAATGTGAGTGACTCTGTTAGTGATGCCAGTTTGTGTTAAAGCCTGTTAAAGATCCTCTCTCGCCTCTTCTCCAGAATGGCTAAACTCGGGTTCCCTCATATGAACATTTAAATCACAGTTGTCAACCACAGTCTTGCAAGCGTTCACTTTATCGCTTAATGTCTTTTACGACTGGATACAAATGTATTTGCCATATTTATTTCAACTGTCCTCATTCCTAATGATTAAAGTTTTACAGCAACACTGTCGGGTGTCTGAAGTTATTGATAAATCACCATAATACCTTTAGTGCTGTTTTACAGACTCTTGTGCCTTGAGTACACAGTGCTGTTCCACAAAGAATTTCACAAAGGTCAGATGAGTTGTGTTTGCTGGGAGACATCACGCTGTTGATTTTGGGCCCATGCCAATTTTCGCTGTGTCAGTCATTGTCTTATTAACCATTGTATAACAGCCTAGAGATATACTAAAACAATGCTTGCTGTCTTTTCATACATGCGGCTCAACTGGAAGCTTTTCACACTCCGGCCCACCACATATACAGTTGTATGCGGATGTTTGGAAGCCCCTGGGCAAGATGCAAAAGAGTGAAAATGTGAAAAGTGTCTGAGTGAAAATAAGAGAGACGACATTTGAATTCTCAGTTGACGTTCATTTTTATTGAAATGAATAAATTGGAGAAAGTTGTGCTATTTGTTTATTTTTAAACTTGAGTTTGTTAAAGAAACTTTCAATATACCAAAAAACATTATTCACTAAAATATGCATTGTTTTTTTGTTTTGCATACAACTGTATTCACCCCATAAACTAACTCAGGGTCTGTCTAGACACATTACTAATTTCCAAGCAGAAACCTGAACATTATTCATGACACCACGCACAATATGAGACCTTTGCTCCAGTTAGTTTTTAATTTGGTTGTCTCTTCAGGCTTTAAACCGCTTTATAAAAATTGAGCTTAGCTGACTTCACATTCATATGACAGGTTAACATATTGGAAAGTGTTTTTTCAAACTGTGCAGATTTCATCTTTAGAAACTGAAATTGAACCTCTTAGTATTGCTATTACTACTAATGTGCATTTATGTCAGTCAGTTTAAAGAATGATTTTTTAATTATTTGTATTATTTATGCAGTAATACTATGTGTTCCTACAGTGTCTTTAAGGACCCAACACTTTTCTCAAATCTACAACACAAAGCTCAGAAGAAACAGGGTGCTCATTTGTAGAGATGCTGCAAGCTGAGAAAAGTCTTTTATCAAAATGACAACAGCATCGCAGCAGTTTGCAAACACGCTCCAAATATGGAAAACTCATGGAACTTTAGAAACTCTGAAAAACCAGTCACATTCCTACAAAGCATTTCCAGAGAACGCTTACATTTTAGGCAGCACATGGAAGGTAAATCAGTTAACCTTATCGTGATGGGAAGTGAGTCTGAACTCCCATAGTAAAGTTATGACGTATCAGGCCAGTTAGTCAGCCAAGTTAACCATTAACTCACTGGAATGTGAATCTCTGAGGTCTTATCAGCTTCTTACAGTGATTTCCCATCAGAGATATTCCATCGCCTTTGAAAATCTTCAAGTCCAGCTTATTGCGTTTGCTGGCTTTGGGGGTTTGTGAGATTGCTTGTGTTTTTATTATTTGCAGTGATTACTCAGACGTAGTTATGTTAATCACAGTGCTTTTTGGGTTTATGAGTTTGTACTGCTCTTTAGGTTGTGCTGTCCTCTGTATAATGTTATCGTGTACATCTATGAAATATTCATTTCTGTTTGTAATAGTTGATGCAACACTGCAAGTTTCAAAATGGTTTCAAAAACTAAAAATGTAAAATTTGATAACAATTTTGGCCCCTATATTTTCTCCAGAGGAACATCCCTTTCACATTGTGAGAACATTTCATGATGGATCAAGACAAAGGACCTAGAAATACAGAGAATAAAATCAGATTACTAGAAATTTCTTCTTGTTATAAAGGCAATTTAATATGACTCTTCAAAGAGACAAAGATCCAAAATTATAGTGCTTAACTATGAGCAGAATTTGAGACACTGAAGCATATGAGTATGCTATTGATTACTAATGCATGAGGGATTACCTGAAAGGAGTAAACCGCACATATACACAACAAGCCAGTTTCTCAAATGATAAACAATATTAATATTCAAGTCTTCTGTTGAGTCATTGAGATTGCTCATGTAAAGCTGTATCACCTCTTCTGAGTTCATACACAGCTGCTCTTAGTGCTATTCCTGCCTCCTCGGTAGAGCCTTTGAGGTTCAGGCATGGTGCTATAAACGCACCGCCTCTCAAAGTGATGATCCAGCTGCAGGGCCTCCAAAGCCCTGTCTATATTTACATTAGCCACTTTATGGGACGTGACTCAGAGGCTGATCAGTGAAGCAGGCCTCACGTTAAGCACACTGACCTTCACAGCAATCTGGCATCACCACAGCCATTTGTCTGCTCTTATCACACACTCCTGTCTGCAGCTGAGCGTGAAACCAGGTCAAGTGGTGTGCGGTTGGAATCGGCTATCTTATTTTTATTCTGGGCTGTTACGATATTCGTATGATGTAATTTAGAGCCAGCGGGCCTATCCATCAGCCTGTGTTTCATATCAGTGCGGTGGGAGGTGATTGGAGGATGAATGGTGGATAGAGCAGTCATTCGACGTGCATGTGGATGCCTGCCACCTATCTGTGTGCAGCTGTAGAGGAGCCAGGCTGAGCTGGCTGACCGACAGAGGGTTTAAATGGCCACAGCTGTGCTGACATGATGCACTGATGGTGGGACGTCACAGGGGGGTGTGAGCGATAAGCTTGCTCAACAGGTTAAGGGTCAGGCTTTTAACCCAAAACTACCTTGAGGAAAAGTGAGACACTTTGGAATGATGTGGAATTCATCTGATATTTGTGTTATATGAGCTGTCATGTCATTGTACCTCCTCCAATGTGCTTCACAGGTGGTGTAGCATGTCATGTTGGCATTGGATGCTTTGTTTTCTACTGTCATATTTATCTTGTGTTATCTTATTCCACACAAAAAAAAAGGAAAGTGTAATTAATTAGTAATTAAGTAGTAATTAACTTATATTAAAATGACATTGAACTTATGAAACCGAACAGTATTTATTTAATTTTATTGATTTTTTTCATCATTGAGAAAACATTCTTTCACTGTGATAGGATGGGTTTTGTCTAGCACCATAGCTGTCTTGCTTTTAATAATGGACGTTGGTCACAATCACCCTAAACATGCTCCATACGGGCAATTTCATTACAGTTTAACATCTAAAACCTTTGCTGTGTTTATTTTGCTGGAACAAACTCGCTACCTACTGCTCAATAATGCCAGTGACCACCTAATTTAACTTATTAATAACTATCTCAGTACACTGCTCAGATCCCCACTACAGAAATCTACAGATAACAAGAAAATGGTTTGCTGGACTTCGTTCATTTAGGACTTGGTGTGGGTGGCAGATGTCCAGTAGCCCTTGGCTATTCTCTTGTGAATGCCGCTATTGTTTAGAGACTAGAGTCACAAGCACAGATGTTATCACACAAGAAACCCCCGCAGAATGTGCAGATCTCTAATACTCACCCTGATGTTCTTCGTCACTGCCTATATCTTCATCTTTGTAGGATACTCGCTCTTGGGCAGAGCACTGACAGAGCTGGATCCTCTCCATGTGTTGTCCTTATATAGTGACTAACGAAGGGAATTCCAGTAATTGGTCTGCGTAATTCAGTGTTAAATACACTCTTGTAGGGTGGTTTCATGTGAAATGCCCTGTTCTAGAGAAACCAAGCCGTTTCTAAAAACTCTGACGCAGAATGTTATTCCATAAAGTAGTTATGAACATGTTTCCTGGTGCCTGTAATATTGATTTTGGCAAAATGGTACCAGAAATGTGTTTGAATTGTTCATCAGTTTAGGGTTACAGCATTATATATGAACACTGTACAGGGGTTGGACAATGAAACTGAAACACCTGGTTTTAGACCACAATCTATTTATTAGTATGGTGTAGGGTGTAGGGAGAGTTGAGGGGCACATTTAATTCTGCCGTCATTTGGGCAGCCGTGGTTTTATGTTTTTTGGATACAATCCGGGTTAGCACCCGAACATCCCTTTCAGACAGCTTCCTCTTGCGTCCACAGTTAATCCTGTTGGATGTGGTTCGTCCTTCTTGTATGCTATAGGTAGGTTCGTCCTATCCTCCTTGTAGGTGGTATGCTGACATTACCCTGGATACCGTGGCTCTTGATACATCACAAAGACTTGCTGTCTTGGTCACAGATGCGCCAGCAAGACGTGCACCAACAGTTTGTCCTCTTTTGAACTCTGGTATGTCACCCATAATGCTGTGTGCATTGCAGTATTTTGAGCAGAACTGTGCTCTTACCTGCTAACTGAACCTTCACACTCTGCTCTTACTGGTGCAATGTGCAGTTAATGAAGATTGGCCACCAGGCTGGTCCAATTAGCCATGAGACCTCCCACACTAAAATGACAGGTGTTTCAGTTTCATTGTCCAACCCCTGTAGGTTCACTGGAGGTTTTGGATAGTAAATAAAATGTTCATATTTGTGCTGTAGACATAATAACACCTGGCCCACTGGAGTAAGTTCCTTTACACTGTGTCATTTCAGAACGACTTTTGATTCAATTCCTTAAACCGGTTGGTTAATGTAGAATGTCATGTGTGCTTTGTTAAATCAGTGTGACTTCAGATCACATTTTGGGAGTAAGTCATTAAACTGAAATGTTCTCACATCTTTAAAAATGAATGAGATGATCGTTAGAATGTCCAGCAGTATTCTACTTTAACTTTATCTGCTCAATACAGAGTGACTGCTTTACCAAAGAGTCATCAACCACTGCAGCAAAGTGATTTCCAGTCATTTCAGCTTATCATTAGTACCGCCAATGAAATGGTGTGAGCCTATAAACAGCATCATGACCTTTTCCACCTTCAGTTTCCAAGTACTCGTTTCAGTCACACAATCCAGTAAGTGGGAGAACTGTGTTTTACTGTCCAGCCAAATGAGCCCCATATATGCAAATATGCATATGTATATTCTAAGCTGACTTTTGAACATTTGCACTGGATGGTCTTTCTCTTGCTTGGTCCGGAGAACACCATCCTTATTATTTCCAGAAACAATCAGAAATTGTGACTCATCAGAGCACAATACACGTTTCCACTGTGCATCAGTCCATTACTGCAGAGTTTCTGGAAGCTGTTGATATATGACTTCCACTGTATGGACGGTGTTTACTGACAATGCTGTGTTAAAGTATGCCAGAGTCCGTGTGGTGACACACGTCACAAAAACATGCTGGTTTCTAAGGTCCTCTGAGGGGTCAAAGGTCACAGGCATTTATTTGTGTTTTTTGGATTTGCCCTTTACACTCTCCAATGTGCCTGGATCTTTTAATGATAGTGTAAACCATGGAGCGTTAAATCCCTGGCTGAGGACCTTGACTGTATCACCAGTTTGATGTTTGTTGTTTGATGTTTGTTGAGCATGTCTTAAATTCCCCCATCCCAACTTTTTGGAATGTGTTGCAAGCATCAATTTCAGAATGAATGTCTATTTATGAAAAAACAATGAACATCTAATGAAACTCTATATTTACATAACTACTAGTAGCTAGTATTTTTACTGAATGGGCATATTCACCGGGCAAAAACCTACCTAATACCTAATAGCATGTAGTTTTGGCATGGACTGGACAAGTTTCTGGACACATCAATGCTTAGGCACTCTTACATCACAGATTTGCACAAACAGGCCACATTTGGTGGCTGCCCTTCCTGGCACAACTTACATTTACGTTGGACCCATTTTCCACACATCAAGCAGACACTCACTGCACTATACCATCTCTTCTCAATCTATGGATCCTGTCGCACACCCTGCAGGTAAAAATAGCCACATCCTCCTCATACACTCCCATCTGCAGGAGCCTGAAGTTACTACCACCTAAACCACAATATCACCATCATCTATTCTTTGCCTTTCATTTGCTGTAAGCTGAGCTTATTTTAATTTGGTGTGTTATTACAGAAAACAGTGTTAGATGAGTTAGAATTATGCATAGACTATGTCCCTTTGGAAGATTAGCATCAAATACTGCGAAGACTGTTGTGAGAGGAAGAGGAAAACAAAGTCTATGAGATGAAGTGAAACACACCCTTTTCCTTCACCAGAATTTCAGTAATAGGTCCAAAACATTTCCTAACTTGTTTCTAATTTGAGCATCAACCAGAAAGCTATATGCGGTGTGTTTTGTTATTAGTCATTAGTGAGAGAATAATGAATGGAAAGGGTTGGTATTATGTTAGCGCTCCCAGTTGCTTACTGAAGGCTCAACTTTTGATAGATTTTTCCCCATGGCAATTCCCACAAGTCACATTGGTTATGTAATAGCTCCAAACCTATTCAATACATAAACAATTACCCTCTAAATAGTCTTTATCGTGTTTGCAAGCTGGCCTTTTTTGGAGTTAGTGGATTTCACTGCCTACTTTGATGGCAAAGCCAGTTCATACAGAGTTAATCCCCTGTGCATGGTGCCAGGACACGTTGCTGGGCTGCCTGCCCCAAATATTCATTGCCTCTGCTTGAAGAGGGGCTCGTTAGACATCCCAGCATGCACTGCTGTATGGCCTGGTTATGTCTGCTCTGCACAGGATGGCCAGAGAGCTGACTTCAGCATGCTCCTGTCCTGTGATTCACTGGGCTGGGATAGAAGCTCAGCCTTTATAGAACACAGATTAGATATAGTTCATTACCACAGAAGGTTGCCCTATTCTTTATCTCTGAGAGAAGCTGGCACACACTGGGAGAGCTTTAGTTAAAAGCCATCCGTTATTTAGACAGAAAAGGTGCTCCTAGTTCACCTATTCAGTAGGGTTTTCGACTGTGTTCTCTTCTCAGGCTTGGCTTTGAGGCTAAGCTCTCCTCTGGCCTCATCATAAGCACAATTCTTAACGGAGCTCTTTAGGCTGACTCAGCAAAAGTGAGGCCTGTAGACCTTGAACCTAAAGTTCCTGAAGTTCACCATGCCAAAATTCTTTTATGTGAAAGTTACATGTCACTATTTGCCACAGCAGGAAAGCCACTGGACGAAGCATTGTTTCTTTTATCGAAATGTAACTGTGTCTAATTGTTGCAGCTTATATGGATGATTCTACCAAGTTGGTTCAAAGGGCCTTCTGAAAACAGATTTCAGATTTTTAACTGACATGGATAGAAATCTTTTTGTTTTGAGTGACTCTATATCTCAATAATGTGTTTTTAATAAAAATAATTATATTAAATTAAGTAAAAAAAAAAGTAAAGTACTTGCAAATACATATTTGTACACAAGGTAGTATAAATGTAAAATCATGGCGTTTTTCAAACACAAAAACACAAAACATACTACAGAAAATGTGTTTTGGTAGGGACCATTCTTAATATGCCACCATTAACTTCAAAACAAAAAGGGTATGCAGTCTCACTTCCTGCTTTGAGGCATGGCTAAAATAAGGCTTCGCCTTTGGATTAAAACTGTTTGTGTTTCGGTAGTGACACAGCCTTCTAAAAGAAGGAATCAGCCAACAGGAATGAAATTTGGTCGGTAGCTTTGACACTGTGGGACACGTGTATGATACAAGTCTCACACTCGGCCGCACATGTGACGCAAGCAAAAACAAGAGTTATTGCTGTACCTGACTGACCCAACAGCCACGATTACAGACAATAAGTGAGCAGTGATGCCCCCTATGAGTCATCCTGTTAGTGCTAGCACCCGAGTCCCACTTTATCTCAGTGGAGACGATCAACAGGCAGTATTGTGCAAAAGTCAGAGACCACCCCTAAGTTACTTTATTTCCAGTCAATACAGCCTTTAAAGTAGCCTACCCTTATGAAACGATAATATATGGCAATGTACTGGAAAATATAGTGCAATATATTAAATAATACAATGTCATATATGGGAAACAAGTGCATATATTTGCATATATTTATATAGTGATAAATATATTACAATATATTGCATAAAACATAAGGAATTGCCACGTTTCATATATTGTATGTATGGTAGTATATTATATATTTACTTATATATTGTAATATATTTCATTTTATATGTAATAGACATCATATGTATTTCTCCATATGTGTTTGCATATATGATAATTTATATAGTTTTATATATGTGAGAATATTTTCATACATACATGTGGCAATATACAGTGTGTATATATTGTCACATATGATGTCTATTACATATAAAATGAAATATATTACAATATATAAGTAAATATATATTATACTACCATACATACAATATATGAAAAGTGGCAATTCCTTATATATTATGCAGTATATTGTAATATATTTATCACTATATAAATATATGCAAATATATGCACTTGTTTCCCATATATGACATTGTATTATTTAATATATTGCACTATATTTTCCAATACATTGCCATATATTATCATTTCGTAAGGGTAATGTAAAGCATTTTTCCTGAAATAAATAGCTTTACTGAGAAAATCACCTGAAAAAATGAAAGTCAGGCACGTCGGCTTGTATTTGGTGGGAGGTTTCAGACCACATCATACATCTTTACATATTGTATAGATCATGTAAGGTTCTAGATTCTAAGACTGAAAAACACCCCTGCAGATTTCTTTGAAAACACTGAAAGCAAACATCCCAAAAAGGAAGAAAGCTGTAATAAAGTTAGGACACATTGATAAGGGAAAGGTGTATAATAAACACTGTTTTTATAAATCCTTTTACAATAAATCTTTTTTTGTGCACAGTACAGTAAATATGACGTATGGAGAAACCATGGAGCTAGTATTCTCCCATTGGTGTACTTCCTAGTAAGAATTATAGTTATCCTTATCAGAATAACTGGCAGAGAAGGTCTTTGCTCATTTCCAACCTGCACTGGAAATATGAAAGAAACTTTCAACAAAAATCCATAAATCCAAATATATATTCTATGTAAACACAGGTGTCATAAGCAGCGGTAACCCTGCATTTAACAGTCTATGCTCCCCAGTTTTGCCAAGGCGGCTGTAGCTATACTTTATGTTTAATTGTATGGTATCTGGCAAAGAGCAAAGCTAACCCATAACTACTTCATAAATATCTGTTATCCTCAGGAAACATACAGGTATATATTCAAGGTACTCCAGACACTGAATTAAATTTCCTCTGCTGGCTTTCATAATTACTGATGGTTCATGTAACAGAACCGGGTTTCTCACTTCCTGTCCGGGGGACTTAATGATTACAATTTTTCCTGCCCCTACTAGACGTCTGCCTAGGCAAGAAGCTGAAACCTGATCCTGACCTGTACTTTTATTAGATGTATATTGTGTGGAACCTCTGACTGTACCTGGCAGAGAACAGAATCCATCCCTCTATGACCATATATCCCCAAATCACTATGGTCCTTCATGCTGCTGCCACTTTCAGAAAAGTTCAAAACACTTCATATGATTTAACAAGCAAAGTGAAACATCCACAGTGACCTTTCCACCAACCCACGGTGTGACCTGCGACTAATGTACTGTTTACCTTCATACCTAGCATACTCAGGTGCATGTCTTCCCATTTATCAAACTTCCTAGCTATTGTGAAAGTAGCAGTACACTGTAATGATACTACAAAGCTCCTATACGTCAGTCAAAGACTACAGAACGATGATAATTATGCATTCTCAGCTGTATGCTATGATGAATTGTGCTAGTTATTGACCAGGGACATAGACTAATAAGGGAAGAAAGGTCAGTTTTGGTTTTAGAGAGACTTTGATATAGCTAGCTGTTTATTTCCCTCTAACAAAACCATCCACAACATCAGCTGAAAGCCAGAGCCAACATTCGGATAATGAGGCATGACAGTAACACCTCTCAATGTAGCTCGTTCAATGTAGCTTAGTTCTGATTCTGGAAATGCATTAAGCAGCATTACCTAACTAGCTGTGTGAGTACTAAAACCGGGCTGGGATGGCTGATACACTGTTTACAGGGGAGTTATGACACCCTCTGCTCCAATAAGCACTTCCATAGTGAACCGGCAGATCGCCACATATTCTCCCTGCCTCTATATTTAGGGTAGTCTTGACAGCCCTACTGACACATGTCTGCTGTGGCTGGAAAGGTCAGAGTAGCGGCCTGTGTGTGAACATGTGATGCAGCCTTAGCAAGGTGAGACAGGCACGTGAAAGACACATGATTCCATATCTCCCTAGCGTACACTGACAACTCCTGGACTTGCATAGCAGCAGGGGAAGTTACTTTCCTCTAAATCCCCTCTCGTACATCCAGGTTTCATTTCAGGACAGTGTGTTTCCCATGTGCAGGTCATTGTTTGTGACATGTGGACATGTGCACGTACACACAAACTAATTTGCATTAATGATTATTAATCGTAAGACTGATTGTACATATGGTAGAGCTTTTCTAATAAAAGTAACAGGGTTAAGTGTTTGCAGTTGTGGCAGTGATGAAACTGACTTTCCAGCACTTTATTGGGTTTTCTTTTTTTTTAGGAAGGCCCTAATGTTTTCTGTGAAATACAAAATATACAAGAAGTTTAGACTTGAAACGAAAGAGTCAAATTTTTGAAATTCCCAAAGGACAATAATCTGATCTGGACTTTTTCTCTTGTCGTATCTAGTTAGGTACAGTCAATGGAACTCTCCCATTGCTTGGGAGCTGGACTAAAGCTCACCATAATGAGGCATAATTATTTATAAGGTATTATTGAACTGGGAGAACTACACGATCCACAGAGAGGGAGAACCAACGAACTGTCTGACATGTACAGAGTGACCCAACAGCCATGATTACGGACATTCAGCGAGCAGTGATCCTGTTAGTGCCAGCACCACTGGGTGATAGTTGCATGACACAGGACTACATGGCCATAAGATGGCTGCCCCGTAACATGAATGGCGGAGCGATTTTGAATGGCAGTGCATTATTTTCAGTGCTGAGTCCTGCTTTTGTCTTGGTGGAGACGATTAACACGAATCCATGTGTGGTCAGGGCCAAGACGAGTGGTCAGGCTTTACACTTGGAAGGCCTGGTGTCGCTCCATCTCCACCCCTACTGCAAAATCTGCAGGAAACCTTAGACTTATATAGGTTAGCAAACATGGAGGCCTGATGCCATACTGAGAGACACTACTTCTGTATCTGTAGCTTAGTAAATATTGATCATATCAGCCTGAATTTATTACATTTATTGTTCCTGGTAACCTTTATCTTCCTTCCCAACAGCACTGCAATCCCACACCTCCTCCTGCAGCTATTATTTTAATGATGAGTGTAATCAGGTTGGACCAGATAGGACTTAACCAGTCATGTGCTTCAGCAGGCTCTGATGTTGCTTTTCTCAACACATGCTGTTCTGGCATTGATCTTAGCTGACTATATCTAGGACACTCTTTTAGGAAGGGCATACATCACAGCCATCAAATCCACCCAGCCGAGGTCAGTATAAACAGACCTGACATCTCCATCAGAACGAGGGAAAGCATACTCCACCCATCTTTTTGATGGGAGAGTTTGCATTCCTGTGGAGCAGCATTGTGTGCAGATCACAAAAAAATGTTTGCTATCTGCCTGTGGCTAGCTGAAGATTATGACCAGATTTCCAGTCAGGTTATGTGAAAGCTGCTGTTGGAAGATAACTGGTAAAAACTGCATATTGTTGTAAAATGACCGGACTGTGAACAGCGAAGGTACACACAGCAGCCAAAAGACATGCTTGCAAAAGGGATATTTGATATGCAACAAAAAAACAACAAAAAAAACAAAAACAAAAGTAAACGAGTCCGATGACCCATATTGTTCTGAATAGCAGTGATTGAATTTCAAAGCATCTGTTGGAGCGTTGGTAATCGGCGTGCCATCTAACTGGTACTTCTTGTTTGCACCTTCGGAGAGATCAGCACTTTCATCAAGCTCTCACCTTACAATGAACAAAAATAAGGTTTTACTTTAAACAGACTTTTACAGTGTATGGTATATAAACTAGTAGGCTGAAGGCATTGGTTTTCCTATTATAACATTTCCTATAGATAGTATTCAAATATAGTAGTTTTTTTCACACAATTGATTATTTATGGCACAATTTAACACTACACTTTTGAAAATTTTATTTAAAATAGTCTTTACCCATGGATTAACAGAGAAAGGCTTTAAAGGCCTAGGGAACCATACTACATACACAAAGTATGTCTATGAAAGCCTTCCCCATGTTCAAAAAAATTAATAATTTAAGATCACCTTACAAAAAATGAGTCACCTGTGGCTGAAACGTACCTAATAGGGTGTAACACCTCCACAAGCACCAGTAACAGCTGTGATTAGATTTGGCATGCACTGGACAAGTTTCTGGATGTAGGACACATTACTGTTCAGCCACTCTTGCATCAAAGAACTGTGCTTGTTTTATACAGTCATTTCTTTTGACCCATTCTCCACTCATCTATCAAGACGCTCCCTGCACCTGCACCACGTCTTCCCAACCTATCCATTAATCCCTCAGGTATTTATAGCCCCATCATGCTCTCACAGGTACAAGGTACCTAAAAAAATGAAGGTACACATTTTTTGTTTGGTGACCTTTATTTACCACATTTCTCTCCTCCCCATGTAAACTGGGTGGTCCACAAGGCTGATGTCTCTTGCCCTGCCCAAACAAAACTGAGCTAAAGCTAGGCCAGCATAATGAAGGGCCAACAAGGTGGGGCACCTGTCTGTAGCCATATGTCCATCTACACATCTGCTTTACTTTTTCTGTCCAGTTACAGTCACATAAAGGATGGATATAGTGCTGTATGAGGGGCAGTCCAGGCCAGGTGTGTTGGATAGAGAGCATTCGGTCAGTCTGGTTGTAAGCTACGTTGTAGTACATGACTTCCGCTGCTCACAACTAACATGGTGCCAACCAAAGGCAAGGTGGGCAAGGGCTGAGACGGTTTGGGGCCAACATCACTTTCAAAAGCAGTTTCAACAAATGGTGCATAGTCCTGGACCAACCTGAGATATCTGGGCCATGCATGACAAAACTAAATGCCCCCTCGGGCACATCCATACCTGAGAAAAAATGTGAAGAACACCTTTTCTACAGGATATGATGTAATATTTACACACATGTGGATTCACACGGCACTATTAGGTTATGGGACTAAAACTGACTAACACAGGTTTATTACATTGGCCCACCTGCCCGTGTAAACTGACTCCTAATAAGGCTATACTTACTACAATGGTCCTGTAACAACCCAGGGCCCTCTGATGACATTAACCGGTTCCCTTGTATCTGTTGATGTAACCAGTGGCAGCAGCAGGAAACATTCTGAGGTGTGTGGGGCTCTACCGTCTGCTCTGACTCAGTCAAACGCTTCAACCGTCTTTGACACAACTTCACAAGGCAGATGCACAAAGACCTGAAGCACACTGTGAAAGCAACCCAAGAGTATTCAGATTCACTTACTGAACACATCACTGCCCTTGGACACAACATACACCTGGGCTAATCTAGATGCCTTCCTACACCCACCATAGACTCCAGGCACACTCCTTTACCATCACTGCACACCTGAACTTTACGTCTTAACCTTGAACCTGCTATGAAGCAATATTTGCACTACTTCCTTAATCACTACCTGCTGCTAAAAGTCAATCCCCCTTTTCTATATAGAGTATATACGGCTTTACTCAATATAATGGAGAGGTAATAACCCAGGGGCCCCCTGGTGAGAAGGACCCTAAGCAGCTGCTTATGTAGCTTTTTAGGCAGAGCCAACTCTGATTGGATCAACAAGTTGCATAAGCCTGAAACTAGCTCTTCTGTGGGAAAACATTTCAGATGTGTCTTTATAAAGCCTCTGTATGGCTGGAATCCTTCATAAATCTGTAAAATGGTATAAAAATAGACAGTAATGAGGACTCGCACTGCGTTTGGGGCGTCTCTTTTTTAGAGGTGGAATCTTTGCAAATTGCTGTGTCATCCCTCATTCATCAGAGGCTTTGGGTGTGATCCAGGCTCAGTGAGTGTTTGTGGGATGCAGTCAGGGTTGATTATGTGCTGCTGCTTGCTGGAGCAGCAGAGCCGAGGAATAAAACTTGTCTCGTGGCCGTAGGCACAGTGGCTCTGTTCACTCACAATGGGGCTGAAGATGGAGGGTCGGGCTGCCTGTCAGAGCCGATCAGCCATCAGTGTCTATCTGCCATCGAGCACACAGCAGTCTCATCCAGTTTGTAGTTGAATTCATTTTCACAAAGGGTGCTGTTCACAGGGAAAAGTCTGCAGTCAGGTCATCAAATATTTGGACCTTGAGATTTAACCTCCAGGTTTAATTTGGGGGTATTACATACAAATCAGGTGAGCAATATGTAGCCCCTCACTTTCAGCAGTTCAGAAGCAATTGGACAATTGGTTGCTCAGCTGTTCTACAATAAGTGAGAATTTTTTTCTTCACTAATTACTGACAAGTAAACAGATAGAAGGTCTACAGTTGATTGCAAGTGAACCATTTGTGTTTGGAATTAACTGAACTGTGGCTATCAGTGGATCAAGCCAGCATAAGACTGAAAAATCCAAACAAACCCATCAGAAAGGTAGCATAAACATACATGTGGCCTTATCAACATTCTGGTACATTCTAAAATAGAAAGAACACAGTCCTGTGCTCGAAAACACCAAAAGGTCCAGACGATCATGGAAAACTACTGTGGTGGATGAGAAAAGAATTCATTTCCTTGTGGGAAAAAAAAAACCTTCAGGGCAGCTGGCCTCCCTCCGGGACGGTGGTGTATCTATGTCAAAGGCAACAACCGTGAGAAGACTTCCTCAGTGTAAATACAGACGGTTTAATTCAAGATGTAAATCATTAGCATGATTCTCACTACAGTTAGCCACCAGAACCCATCTAAAAAACCCTGAACAGTTCTGGAACAACATGACGGATAGATGAGAAGGCAAAGATGAACATATATCAGAATGATGGGAGGAGAAAAGTGTAGAGAAGAGAAGGAGCTGCTCATGACCCAAAGCATACCACCTCATCTGACAGGCCTGCAGTGGGCATGCATGGCTGTAAATGGAACTGTGCCCCATGTATGTGTTGGTGATGTGACTGTTGACAGCAGCAGCAGGGTGAATTCTGACATGTATAGGGCTCTACTATCACTCAGTGCTGTCCAAAAAGTCTTTGGACAACACTTCACGATGCGGATCGACAACGGCTTGAAGCATCCTGCGAATGCAACCCAAGACTATTCCGATTCAGACTACTGAACACACTGATGCCTTCCCAACACACATCAAACACACACCTGGACTAATCTAGATGCCCTCCTATACCCACTATTGGCTGCAGCTGCACTCCTTTACCATCCCTGCACACCTGCACTTTAAATCTTAACCTTGAATCTGCTATGAGACTCAGCCTTACTGTACACTTTGCAGCTGGCAATGCTTGCACAACTTCCTTAATCCCTACCTGCAGCTGAACTGGCACTTTTCCATTTGTATATACAGTATATACAGTATGTCCTGTATAGCATTTAAGCATATCTATGTTCTATATATCCATTGGGTGATATACTTATTGTATATTCTGCACTTGTTTCACCCTGTTATGTATATGCACTCTATGTAGTCCTGTACACTGTGCTGCTGTTGTGTGTTGCACAATAAGGCCTGAAGAACGACATTTCATTCCATTGTATGCAAGTTAAATTGAGGCATGGCAATAAAAAAGACATGACTTGACTTGAAGTGTTCTGCAATGGCCAAGTCAGTCACCTGCCCTCAATATGAACGTTTCAGTTGGCTTCCTGAAGGCAATACTGAAGGTAGAATGCCCCATTGATGAGCAGTTACTGAAGACAGCTGTGGTAAATACTTGGTGGAACACCATCGGGAAAGAAACCCAGCATCTGGTGTGGATGGCAGTGGGTTCCAGACTTCAGGTAGTCAATGAAAGGATAGGTAGCCAAATTTTAAAAGTATTGAAAATGATAAATCAACTTCTCCTTGTGTCAGTTTGTCTGATCTTCCTGAAATGGGTATTTATAGACTGTATTAAATTGTTCTCTAATTCCCACAAAATTAACCCAAGTAAAATAAACATAACTCCAGTATGCTGTGGTAGATGGCTAATATGACACAAAAATTGCTACAGCAATATTAAAAATTATACTTTTTCAGGCTCTACCTGTGGCATCTGGTGCATGTAGTTGATTAGCAATAATGATAAGCAGTTATCGATTTGCTCAAGTACAGGGAAAAGTCTTTGGACCAATTTGTTTACCACCTGCTTGTCGCATTCACACTCCTGTGCAAGAAAGCTTCATTTCCTTGTCCATAAACATACTACCACAATTCCATAGGGGTGCTGGCAGAAATCAGCATGATCTTTAGGTAATTTTGGTTTTAACATGTATGCCGTGTTCATGTCATGGTTTGCCACCGCTTTTCCAAAACGTATCTTTTACTTTGAAAGAATCTAAAATGTAAACAGTTAAAAGGAGATAGAAAGAAAATTACATAACCAGGATGTTTGTCAAGATGGTAATAAGTTTCCTTCATACTCTCCAGCGTGTACTAATACTGCTACAGACTTCGCTAATGTAGGTTGCTTTAAACATGTGGTGTTCTGGCATCAATCCTAACTGATTACATCTAGTGTTCTCTTTTAGGAAGGGCATGACTCAGGATGGTCAAACCCACACAACCCTGGGCAGTGTAAACAATACTGACATCTCCATCCAAAGATGGAAAGGCTCACTCCGTCCATCTGCATGGACCGCACCGGAACTATTAACCTCTCACTCACTGCACTGAGCGCTTCACATATCCACACTAAAATGCTGGCCTCCTAGTTCTCTAACTGTAGTCACGGGTTTTTACAGGTTAACCTAAATACTTCTGTCCAGTGTGTAAAACACTCCCTGATATTTGGTGGTGGTGGGAGTGGGGGAGTTCCATGTTGGTTGGCTACCTCAGCAGCACTGATGCTATTTTCAACGGCAACACCATATTCGGTTAAAGATTTCTTGTATTGGAAATACTCCTTTCTAGTTTGATAGGTCAGAAACCCCTCCCTCCCTAAGTCCAAGGGGTCAATCACAGGGTCCTAGACTTCCAGGACTCCCTATATTTGGCACCTTGCTTCCGTTCAATAACAGGCTCATTCCCAGATTTGTTGCACAGCAGTATGTACATTGATTATTAATTGGTGACACCTTGGATGATGCCTTGGGAACGCTCAGAGCTTGGTAAGTTGTAAGGTGTTATCTTGTAAGTAAGGTTGAACACTGGCAAGGCGATGTGAAGTATCTGACTTCGAACCAGGCATGATGGGCGCCAGATGGAAGAGACAGTCCATTTTCAAAGGATTGCAGGCATTTAACATTCCTTGATCCACACAGTCACATGTGTACTGGGAATGTGCCATAGAAAGCAATGGCCACTTTTGATGTGCCTGTCACTGGACAGAAGCAAGGTCCAAGGAGTCCTGGCAGTTTTTGTGACAGTCTAAAATGTACTGTTTTTATAACATGTAGTGGATGTTTGAAGTTATAGTGGATGGGCATAAATACCGATTGTCTAGGTGTGCTAGATGGAAATGTAATGTGCTGCTGGTATTTTCAAATGGTGAAAAAAAATTGCTGTGCTTTAAGACAGACTGTTTGTAAATCCAAATAGTCTTTTAACTGTAAGTGAGCAGAAAATGTAACTTTGCAGTGCTCCTAAATTTATCTGTGGGAGGGAGAATGTGCGACTAACCAAAAGCACCAAAGTGGTCAAGTTTGCACAAAGGCCTTTTTGTTTGGTAAGAGTCCATAACAAGAAAAATCCAAACCTGGTGCTTTTTCCACCCCGCTGTAACCTATTACATTAGGAGGGAAATGCCAACTGAATCCAACACGTGTCACTCCCAAATACGATATAAGCTTTTCTATATGGGAAAATGATCAGGTTTTATTTTTTATTAAAAAGCCCACTGTTCATTCCCACTCACATACCACCAGATGCTCAGAATTGTAGCAGTTAAAATATTCCTATTGCTGCAGGAAGAGTAACATTAGTGGATTAAAGTGACATTACCTGAAAGCAAGGCCTCTATCAAACTTTACTATTACAAAACACCAGCAGCTAATCAAACTGTAGACGACTACTACAGCCAGAGCAACTGAGCCACCACACTTCACAGACCATGCTAATTTGCATGGGATATTTTGGTGAGGTAGGCAGTCTTACATCAGTCCAGTTCCCAGCAATGTTCGCTTACACAAAGCCAGTACTTAGCATTCATCATAGGTCAAATACTACATGGAGGACCAAATGTATTGGTGCTGGATATAACAGACAATTACACACAGTGTTCCCACATCTTCAGAGGTCTGTTGACATTTTGTCATTTGCATGATGCTAATTGGAGGCTATTTAATTATTTTCATTCATTGTCAGCAACATTAGCCTTCGACTGAACTGTTTCTTCATGCCAGCTGGAAAACAACAGAAATAAAAAAACAAAAAAACAAAATTAATGTTCATTCTGCTGAGTAGGTCCAAAATCAACTACACTAACATTCCTACACCTATGAGTGACCCTGTAACTTAATTATGTTTATTTTATCAAACAAAATTATGACAATTATGAATTCTGACTCTTTTAGTAGGGACAACTTTAGCTGATTTTTGAGCAGAACTGAAAAATGCTTACCAAACACAACTTTGAACAGCTGCAGACAAAAAAATCATAATATATTTCATTTACATTTATATGTGCTTAACTGTAGAATTTATGTATTGGTTGTGACACATGTTAAACCCTGAACTTCAAAACAATATAATCAAACTCACCATGTGGTCTTAAGGGACAGGGATGCAGTCTCACTTCCTACTCTAAAATGTAGGGGTGTGGCTAAAATAAAGCTCCACCTATGGACTAAAAGTCTGTATGTTTCAGTAGGGTTTCAGTAGACAAAAAAACGTGGGCAGCATTGGAAAAAAATATTTGAACTTACAAATTAAACTACTGATAAATTCAAATCTTCCAAACATCACTTTAAAGGGAATCCAAAAGATCTTTAAAAAGAGAAAACTATTTTTTTCACGAGTGTAAATTTAGGGGCTTGGGTGTAAGACAGACAGACCTCCCAAAAGAGAGTCCCTCACAAAGGATGAATTAATCAATCGACATTTATTTACTTAGTGCCTGTTACAACTAATGTTGTATCAAAGCAGCCCTACAGAACAGAGGTTTATGGAGGAGGGGAAAGGGACATCATGTATAGACTTAGAACTTAGGTTTTTGGCTTCAAGCCTCTCATGAGCAAGCCAGAGGCGACAGTGGCAAGGAAAAACTCCCTTTGAGTAAAAGGAAGAAACCTTCGAGAGGAACCCAGGCTTAACCGAGGAACCCATCCTCCGCTGGTTTATTCTGGATGGGGAGAGAAAGCCAGAGCAAATGATGATCTGGTACAGATTTATCTTCTTACTATATCCATGAATGTTTAGGCGTCTGCCTCTGAATACTTTCAGAGTGGGGCAGCCTGCATCCTAAAATAGCTATGAGACATAGATGTAGTGGTGGGAGTGTGATTACTTTTGGCTGCTAACTCTATGAACAATAAACAGACTGTACATACTGTCCTTATTCTTGACCTTCTCCACAGGGACTGGCTCTCTCTGTTCACTTACAGCCCAGTTTAGCTTTCACTGCTCCTCTGACTGCCAGCCTGGCTTGGATCTGGATACAATCTTTGAGCTGCTAGAAGAAACAGGAAGATACTTGTAGAACTCCCACATAAGAGGAGGTATGCGGCATGCTCTTCTCGGTATGCCTGCTTGATTGAAACCCTCTTTACAGTCCTCAAATGTAATAAGTGCAGTGCCACGTAAGCCCAAAGGCAACTTTTGACCCCTCTTCCTTTGATGCTACCTGGCCTATATGCAAGTGCCCCCCATCATGGCCATAGAGCCTAGGTCATTGTTAGTGTTGGCATGGTGTTTCGATATTGCCTCTATGCCTAAGGGTTTCTTGACGGAGAGAGATTTTTGCACCCTCATATTTTCATAACCGTAAAATCCAGCAATGCTTTGCGAGGCCTAGGCGGAGCGTGCCACTACAAAGAGGAGGAATAAGAAAAGACTTTCTCTGGTGAGCCTTTCAATTTCCGTCCTGTCTTCTGAAGATTACTCCTGGCAGGCTCATGCTTTTGTTTCTGCTTGGCAGATGACTCCAGCTCAAATAACTGATTCTCCAAGCTGTGCTACTGCACCTAATTCTGCTTGAGCACTGCAGCAACCTCTTCACCTCAACTCTCAGGATAAAGCCATATTAGCGTCTTGGTTGGATTTTATAGAGCAACTGCACAAAACTCAGCATTTTTCATTATCGTATATAGAAAAGTCAATTTCGGGAGGGTTTGTCCGAGCTTTGCTATGAGAATAGAGCTTACATAGGTTACAGGCTGGGGTTTCGAACCTACCGCTGATCTTTGCTGTACGCACTGAAAGCTCATTTGTTATCTAAACTAAACAAACAGACTTGCCACCTCTGGAGTTAAACTGAGTTGGCTTGTTTATGTAGGCCACATCTATCCTGCATGTGTCTTTAGCAGCAATATCGCATTACACCAGCTGAATCCCCGCCAGAAATGAAATGCCCTATAAACAATGTTACATATGAGAGTATAAGGTCATGTAATCACAATCTAAACAGCTGATACAGACGGTCAGTCAGCAACGTGTGTTCTGATGTTCTGCTTTACCGCAGTGTACCAGCGTGGACCTATTTACAGGCCAGTACACTGAAGAAGAACACTGGCTCCTGTATCCTCACCAGTGCCAAGTACAGTTAACACCTCTGCACACTTCTCCTTTAGCACTGTCACTGGCTATGTCAGGGAACAAACAAGCCATGCTTTATCCAAATGTGCATGTGCAATACTCACATCTCAGTGTGCAGTAAGGCACATGAAATCAAACACACCATGCTACAGATTTTTTGCTGGCTGATGAAAACAGTTCTCATTATCCATTACTAATTTACAAGAGACGAATCTGGCAGACTGGACCCTTTCTCTCTCAGGATGCCACACAGGTGCTAGACGAGGTCATTTCAAGGTTGACTACTGCAACTCTCTCCTGGCTGGTCTTTCTCTGTGAGCTATTAGGCCCTGATCCAGTATACAGCACCATGGCTTGCTTTGAAAGCTTTATGCATCCACAGGAATAGACAGCACTGATCGATTTTCACTAATCCATATGGACATGGAAGGGCCTGGGATTGTGACGCTCTGATTCCCAGGCAGGGATGAAATACCCTATATGTAATCTACGTAGGAGTAGGAGATTATGTAATCAGAATCTAAACAGCTGATACGGAAGATTAGTAAGCATTTTCACTGGATATGTCTGGATCATGTTTCTGTGGTGAATGCTGCTTTACAGGGTGGTACGTTTCTGTACATGATCGGATCGAGCAATATATTCTTTAGTGGCAACTGGTAAGAAACTTCTTATCAAATTCAGGCCACAAAACAAAGCAGGGATCATGTCTTCAACATACGGCAATAATGTGAGGGAAGACTGATGGAGGGAAGGGGCGAAAGTCTGAGAATTTGAGCTGGAGTTCAGGGCGGCTTCTACCTATAGCTTGAAGGCTGGCACTCTCTTTTGTGGTAGGACTGATATGAGGAGTTTTAAAATTTTACATTTGAATTAATGGGATCTGATTGGTTACTATTTGGCCACGAGAGACAGGGATGCAGTATCACTTCCTCTATGGTTCTAAAATCAAGGTGCATGGCTAAAATAAGGTTATGCCTATGAATCAAACTATGTGTTGGACTGGCAGCCTGTCCAGGGTGCTTCCTACCTTCTGCACTTTAACTCCCACATAACCCCGAAGGATGACGCAGTTTAGAAGATGAGTAAGTGAGTGAGTAAAGCTAAACTGGTTAACGAAGAGATCATAAACAATATGAACAGCATTTTCTATTTTAGAAATGTCTTTTTACTGTTTCAGTTAATGGGTTTAAATACACCATAGCCCCAGCCGAATGTCTGGATACCTAATTGTTTTTTAAATGTGGCACTGGAGTTTGAACCTAATCATATGTTCCATAAACTGGAATACAGGATCTGCTTCATCTCAGCATACACCATCTGAAATCCCTGCCTGCAGGTTTTATGAAGCCACAGAAGTAAACAGCAGTGGATTGACTTTGGCTAATCCATACAGCCATGGAAAGGGCCTGGGATTGTGACGCACTCTGGCCACGTGTCTGGGCCTGTGGTGGATCACTGAGCCTACAGCACCCCTGCTAATGAGAGTGATATCCGGTGTTAGAAGAGCAGGACTCCTGCAGGCTGTGTTAATCCCAGTGGGTGTCCCACTTTAACCCCTCCCCCCTCACTGTCATCCAGAGAATATCATCCCACTGTAAACAACAGAACAGAGGACACAATCCAGCTCTCATATGTTAATAACATTAAATAGCTACAGTGAGTGGAGGAGCCTGGGCTGTGATTATTAGTGCACAGTCATATTTTCATCAACAGCTATTTCAGTAGATGCAGGTTCATGCTGATCTACAGCGACCTGTGCCAGCAGCAGCACCACCACCACCATGTAGTCTTATTTACAAACACAGAACAGTGACATCCACCTAAAGGCTTCACATCATGGAAATATGGAAATATGAAGCTTCCTCACTTTCTTTAAAACCAGTTCTGCCCACACACTGAAGCATGGGAACTATTGAAGCCTGGACTTCAATGATCAGGACCCCGACAGGACCACCACAGAGCAGATATCATTTGAGTGGTAGATTATTCTCAGCACTCCAATGACTGACATGGTGGTGGTGGTGTGTTAGTGTGTGTTGTGCTGGTGTAAATGGACCAGACCTCAATGTTACTGGTGTCACTACAGCGTCCTGTAGGCAGCGTCACATGATCACTAATGAAGGACTAGAGCATGACCAACACGAAGTGTGCAGCTATTGTTCCTGACATCTACAAGGTGGACCAGCAAGGTAGGAGTGTCTAATAGAGTGGACAGTGAGTGGACACAGTGTTGAAACCCTCCAGCAGCACTGCTGTGTCTGATTCACTCGCACCAGCACCACACACACTAACAGACCACCACGTCAGTGTCACTGCAGCACTGCTCTGTGGTGGCTCAGCAGGGGTCCTGACCACTAGTGAATAGGGGGATAACAGGTGATGCATGTACATCTCAGTCTTTAAAGCACATTAACAAGAAAGCCTAGCTATAAAGTTTAATCCTAAGGATGCTATAGCTACTGAATTCTGGCTGATGTATAATACCACACCTGCGTGGAAGTCAGGAGCACAGAAGGAAGACATAAAATGCAAATTGGTCATTTTAAACTGTGCAACACCAAGTCATACTGGCAGAGATGTGTCATGTGTGGGAAAAATGGCAGGATTGTTATGTGTGTGAGTGTGCGTGCACTAAAGCTGTACAGAAATGGCTGACTCACTTCACAAACACACTACACTAGCAGTGAGCACTGTGGGAAGAGTGACACGCCTCTCTCTCTCTCTCTCTCACTCGCTCTCTCTCTCTGATATTAACACTTCTGACACTTATTGCTCAGACCAGTGCCTCTCCTTATTCCCATCAGGGCATGAAGTCACAGAGCATTCCACCTCAACGGCTTACATTATTCTCAAATTAGTCACATTGGTGTGAACCTTTCGGCTTTCATAGCAGGAAATCATGCATAGCTGAACACCTGTCCAACATCCTGCCCAAATGTACATGTAAGTGTACGACCCTGACCGCCTGGGGCATGATCACCTGACTCTATTTGTTTGCCTGTATTTTTCTTTCCCCCAGTGTTATAACATTCAGCTTCTCTCAGATCCTCTAGATCATGAGCACAAATGTGCCTTTATTTTCATCTACAAAACAAATGATAATAATAATTCAGAGGCATTTTAGTGAATAACATCACATGATCTTTCTAAAAACATCTACAAAGGCAAGTTAAAGCATCTACATGTAGGCAAAACATAAATATATAATACAGATATATAAGGGTAAATAGCATGATGGTTATGATGTGATCAAGCCCATATTTATCTGAATAAGTAATGTAAGAACTACATGACAGTAGAACACATGTAACTGTGACACCTCCTGTATGTGAATACAAAATAACATTCAATTCAGCCAATTATACAATAAGTATGCGCTGATCCAGCCATACGTGCACTGAAGTAGCTTGGCATCGATTTATGCATCATAAAATCATAGCATGAACAATAACAGCCTTTAAAATACTTAAGAGTCTTTAAAATACTCAACTGACTGAAAACAAAAACTTTTGTCCATGAAATAATCATGTGGCACAGCTGAAAACAAAGAACTTTTATTCTGACATGCTTTAAGAAAAACATGAGCAGCATCTTGCCCAGTGACCTCCATGGTGCCAAGGTCAGTAGCCCTTTCACAAATACTGGAAAATAGTCATTTTTAAGTTACAGCTGGTTAAGTTAAACTGTGCAAAGTGGTTATTATTATAAACACAACGTTTACATCTAAAAATAAATAGAAAAGTAGAAGCTTGAGTTCAAGCCTGAAGGTCCAAGTACAAAGACTAGTTCATACATACTGTATGTTTAATGGTGGCAAATCGCTTTGAAATACAGTGTTATTATTAATGCATGGTTGTGTCACCTGCCTTTTCCTGGAGGGTAAAATAGCATATATAATATTTTCCTGTTTAAAACTAAATTTTAAAAGCTATAAAAGGAACTTGTTTTTATTATCATTTAGAAAGCTTTAATTGTCATTGACTCCCAGGTCATCTCATGCTCCTCCTTTACTGGATAAAGCTTTACTTTACTTGGTAATAGCAGCTGCTGGTACAGTAAGACAACTGCGACTCATTCAGTTACTTTAAAAGGTCTTGAAACTGGTGGAATAGATAGATACCGCTGCTGTCAGAAAACAAACCTCCCAGCTCCAAAATGGTAACTGTTCAGATGAAGGAAAAACCTTTATAAAAAAAAAGAAATTATATTAGTCATAGGAACCAGATACTTCCTGTGAATTTTGGTTCATTTTTATGGTCCATTAGTCATGAAATAAACATGATGTACATAATGTAAAGAGCTGGTCATTTCAAATTATGTAAGAAAACTGAAAAACAACAGATCTGAAGATTTTGTTCTCATAGCAGCCAGTACATATTCCATATAGGATGCAGTATATAAACTCTCCCAGTCATTACTTTGTATGACTAAACCCCTCCATTCACTCACAGTCATATTTTTATCATAGTGTGCTAGCGTAAATTATGCTTGACATTTAAAGGCAGTTGCCACCATGCTAGGCCCTCCTGCTATGGGCTAAGGAATGAAAGCATTTGTGAGGAGGTTAAATCTGCTGAGGAGTGACATGGCAGAGCTGAGTCCAGCCAAACGGTGAGAGCTGTGAGGTTGAAGATGCTGACTAATACGACCCTGTGTTGTGTCAGAGTGTGAAGGCCACTGTATTGCCTCTGACCTGGGAGGCTATAATGGACCTTGGGGCATATGTCTGTGCAATAGTAGTGCTGTGGAGGGGGCTAGTTAAAATAGTACACAGTCAGAGACCCCCTTTTTTGGTCATATCCAATTTAAATAGCAAATAAGTGAAGGTATTCAGACAAAAAGCTGAAAATGTGCTTTACCAGAAAAATACAACACCCCAGCTCCCCTGCATGTCCGCATGATCCGCATTAGCAGTGTAGCCAATGTAACACAGCCTTAGGTTTCTGTGTAGCCATGGAAACCTATTTCATGAAGCTCTTGTGCGGCTGTTACCTTCATGAGGATGGGCAATTTTTACACACTAAGGACTTCCACACTTAGCGGCCTGTTTGTGTGAGTTTATGTGGTGTACTGGTTTGTGGTTGAGCTGTGTTTGCTCCTAGACGCTTTCATTTCACAGTAATTACAACTTACAGCTGACCAGTGCAGATCTAGCTGGAGCTGCACTAACTGACTAATGGCAAAGGTGGCATGCTGTGACACTACCATATTTAAGTTCTGAGCTCTACAGTGCAATGTATTTTACATTCTCTATTGAGGTGTCCTCATACTTTTGACCATATAGTGAACTTAGTAACAAAGTTAACATTTATTATTAACTGTTATAATAATAATAATAATAATAATAATAATAATAACAACAATAATAATAATGATAAATATTGTTATTATTATTATTATTATTATTATTATTATTATTATTATTATTATTATTATTCAGAAATCAGAAATCAGAATCAGAATCAGAAATACTTTATTAATCCCAGGGGGAAATTGCAGTTTTTACAGTAGCAACCATTTAGAATAAACAATAATAATTTACAACAAGAGAGAAATTTTCAATATGTACACATATACAAAGTCTTATAATACAATAAAGATAAAATAAAAGTAAAGTGGCTGTGGCTATAATAATGAGTACAGATATACTGTTAACAGCAGTAAGTGTTCAGAAGTCAGAAAAATATTGCACATTTTGAGCTGTCGCACACATAATTAAATTATTGTTTAGCTGTTATTACTGTACATGTGAATGGTGTCGTGCTCTAAGGGAGGAGTTATAAAGTCTGATAGCCACAGGTAGGAATGACCTCCTGTGAAGTTCTGTAGTGCATTTTAGCTGGATGAGTCTTGCACTGAATGTGCTCCTGTGACTCATCACTGTGTGATAGAGAGGATGGGAGCCGTTATCCATGATGGTCTGCAGCTTAGACAGCGTCCTCCTCTCAGACACTGCCATCAGCGAGTCCAGCTCCACACCCACAACATCACTGGCTTTGCGGATCAGTTTATTAAGCCGGTTGGCGTCTGCCACCCTCAGCCTGCTGCCCCAGCATGCAACGGCGTATAGGATGGCACTCGCCACCACAGACTCGTAGAAGATCCTTAGCATAGTCCTGCAGATGTTGAAGGACCTCAGACGCCTCAGAAAATAGAGACGACTTTGGCCCTTCCTGTAGAGGGCGTCAGTGTTCTTAGCCCAGTCCAGTTTATTGTCAATGTGAACACCCAGGTATTTATAGTCCTCCACAGTGTCCACACTGACCCCCTTGATGGAAATAGGGGTCACCTGTGTTTTGTCCCTCCTCAGGTCCACCACCAGCTCCTTTGTCTTTGTCACGTTGAGCTGCAGATGGTTCAACTCACACCACGCAACAAAGTCGTTCACCGTGGCCCTGTACTCATCCTCATCACCCCTGCTGATACATCCAACTACTGCAGAGTCATCAGAAAACTTCTGAAGATGGCAGGTCTCTGTGCAGTAGTTGAAGTCTGTGGTGTAGAGGGTGAAGAGGAAGGGAGAGAGGACAGTTCCCTGCGGGGCTCCAGTGTTGCTTACCACTCTGTCTGACACACAGTGGTGCAGGCGTACATACTGTGGTCTGCCAGTCAGGTAGTCAACAATCCAGGACACGAGGGGGGCGTCTACCTGCATCACGTTCAGCTTGTCACCCAGAAGAGCAGGCTGAATGGTGTTAAAAGAAGTCAAAAAACATGACCCTCACAGTGCTGGCTGGCTTATCCAGGTGAGCGTAGACTCGGTTCAGCAGGTAGATGATGGCATCCTCAACTCCCAGACGAGGTTGGTAGGCGAACTGGAGGGGGTCTAGAAGTGGCTGGACCATGGGCCGGAGCTGTTCCAGGACGAGTCTCTCCATGGTCTTCATGATGTGTGACGTCAGTGCCACTGGCCTGTAGTCCTTGATGTCACTGGGCCGCGGAGTCTTTGGCACAGGAACAATGCAGGACGTCTTCCACATCACAGGGACCCTCTGGAGACACAGGCTCATGTTGAAGACATGCTGCAGGACTCCACAAAGTTGGGTAGCACAGGCTTTAAGCACCCTGGGGGGGACCCCATCGGGGCCCGCAGCCTTGTTCATGTGGAGTCTCTGTAGTGGTTGAGCTGGTTGGTTGTTATTATTATTATTATTATTATTATTATTATTATTATAATAACAGTTAATAATAAATGTTAACTTTGTTACTAAGTTCACTAATAACAATAACAATAACAATAACAACAATAATAATAATGATAAATATTGTTATTATTATTATTATTATTGTTGTTGTTGTTGTTGTTGTTGTTGTTGTGCATGAACTGGTGGCCTGTCCAGGGTGCTTCCTGCCTTCCGCCCAATGAGTGCTGGGATAGGCTCCAGCATCCACTGTGACCCAGAGCAGTTTAGAAAATGAATAAATTAGTAGTAGTAGTAGTATTAGTAGTAGTTTACTATATTACTTTCCATTATTTGTATGATCATATTATTTTGGTAACAGATTTATAATCTCCACCAAGCATTGAAAGAGTAAGCAACCAGTAATTTAGTGTTTTATAAATATCTATCCCCAAACTGCAGCTGATACAGCCACCTGATCCACAGCGCCACTGATGTGGAATCAAACGTCCACTGAGGGGACACTTTTTTCAAGCACAGCTTTCTGAAGCACTCAAACGAAGCAAGGTTTCAAACAGGGCCTTGTGTGTTTGGGAAATGACTTTCAACTGTATACTCAAAACATAACCACACCTGATTTCTACCATGACCTGACAGAAAACCGTATCTTGTTTGGAAATCAGCCATCTAAAACAAAAGCACCAAACTGTGTTATTGCATCAGTTGATGAATCAGTACCACAGCGCAGACTCGAGCGCAGGAGTTAAAGGAGTTCTTCACCAAATAAACCAGAGGCATAATTAAATAATGAAAAAAGTTATTTAGAGAGGCGCACTGCGTTCTACAAGGCTCACAGCCGTGTGATATGACCACAGACACGGTTTAATGATAGACCTGCATGGCCATATGCTTCCATACACCTGCAAATTCAGCTACTTCCTTCACACTATGGCCTTTGGCACACCCAAATGCAGTCACTGCATTACCACCTTAAACACACAAGGTGACTACGTTTTTTGTCCGTTGAGGTGATGTAGAAATACGTACAGGGTGTGGTAAGAAAGCACACCTCAGTTTTTAATATTCCTAACATCAGCTTTACATACAAATCTCCTGTAGGTGGTTTGGGATGGTAAATAAAATGTCTATATTGCATTGTAGATGTCTGGTTGCCATTACCATCACTGTAAAGAAATCTAAACCATGTATGGTTCCCTACAATGCACCATTGCACATCATCAAACCACTGAAACATGCAGTGTGAAGTACGTACAATGTCCCTTGAATGTCCAGTGTTAGTAAAGAAAATGCCTAGACTTGATCTCCCACTAAGTGTGTAGGTAGCTAGAACACCTGGGCCTGATCTTCAAAACATCTGACGGGATTCTCTGCTGACCTACAGTCCAATGCAAACATCTTGGGGGTCCCTCTACAGAGAACACATTTCTGCACACTTAAAGCAGAATTACTGAGATAACATATACAGGAAATGGAGCCTGTGCAAAAGTTATAGGACATTGTCTCATTTTTGTTCATTATGATAACTCAAAATAAACAGATATTTGCACACTGCACTAAAACTTACAGAAAAGAGATATTGGAGTGTTTCTCTGTAGAGGGTGTGTTAAAATACTTTCACATCGAAAATCAGTGAAACGTGAAATGAAATTCAGACGGACATGTTCACACATTTGCGTGAGTCATCAGAACCTGTTACTACTGTATCGGCCATACTGAGTTCCAGTAACTATCCTGCATCCAGGTGTTTTACGAGGAAGTCAAATTTCTTGATGTCGACAGATCCGATCCTCACCGACATCTACATCAGTGATCTATTTATTAATTAAATTAAATAGAGATAATAAAATCTTAATATATTTAAGGTTATATATTTTATATATTAAAATATATTTTAAGATCTCATGTTGATATTGCTTATTATACTATTATTTCTCTTACTTCTGTTTAAATATAAGAAAAATGATCTCATAATATTCCCAAACCTTCTCCAAATTAGCAGCATTAAATATATACTGTTGAGATATAATACCAGTTGACCTGAGATTCCATTTCATATCCCATTCACCATTCGCAGCTGATAAGGCCCGATCACATCTGAGATAACCTCCATGCAGAAATCCAGATCAGTCCAAAGTTCTTTTCTCAAGAGTCTTTTTATTTCCTACATATTTGAAGAATATCTGCTATTATTCGATCTATGGACTGACCAAAACTATGAGACTGGCAATAACAACTGTTATATACTGGAGGGTCCCTGACCCAAAAACGAAACGTCTACCAAATAAATGAGTGCATCACATTTCCTCTCGTTTCCTCATCAGAAGAATAAAGCTTCTTTATCTGAAATGGTCTCTGGCAGACAGTTTGCTAGCAACAATAGAATAGCAGGAATTTTAATCAGCGTCTCGTCTGCCAGTGTGTCATGTCTAATCAGACAGAAGCAGCCAAAACAGTGTTTTATTAAAGATTTACAACATGGAGTGTGGGAGAGGTTTGAACTGGTCAAATCCAGGTGCAGCGCTTGCCAGGTCATCAGTCTGTTTACTGTATTTTACTCCAATGGGACAAAAAAAACTCCACCAATTCTGAAAAAGAAATCTGAATATCTCAGACGTAAACAGAGTTCCTCAGATGGGTTTGACGTTATATGCTCAGTTCTAGAGAAACTTGCAGAGTCAAAATTGTTTACAGTGATGATAAAAAGATATCTGAAGAGTGTATCGCCTCGGACAGCTCCTAAGGGAGTGGTTAGATATACGCTGCCTGATGTCTGACGCACTGTTATATGATAGATAGTGACAAAGTGTTTAAAATCCATCTGTACTCTGTTATGATCCATGCATGGTGGAGGGCTACATGCGGAGAGTTGTAAGGTAAATAGTCCCCAGGGAAAACATACTTTTCTTCTGATGTATCATTATTTTACCATCAACCATCACATTTAAAAACGTGTGCGAGTTCACTGGTGGTTTGGGTGGTAAGTAAAATGTCTATATTTGTGTTGTAGAGACCTGGTTACCATCATCACCATGTTAAACACAACTGAGTCTAAAGGTTCCTCACCATTTCACACCAAACCACTCAGAGTGGCTTTGTTTACATCTCAGTCACTTACTCATTCGTCTCCTGAGCTGCTTATATGTCTGGTTTGTGCTGGAGCATATCCCAGTGCTCACTGGGTGGAGGGCAGGAAACACTCTGGACAGGTTGCCAGTCAATCACACAGCAGGTAAACAGACCAGCACGTTCTTTCACACACACACACTCTTATAACTTTGGGGGTCTGCAATTTAGCATCTCCAATTCACCTGACTGCATGTCGTGAGACTGTGGCAGCAAACCGATGAAGACACGTTGAGAACATGCTCCACACAGAAAGGATCCTGGGTGCATGATGCTGGAATCAAACCCAGGCCATTCGAGTTGTGAAACCACAGCGTGACCCTCTGAGCCACCACGCACCGTAACCAAGCAATTATCTAGAATTTCTGAAAAAATAAAGTTCCCCTTTAGGTTTTCGTTGGGGATTATGTTCACTGATGGTAACCCTGAGCCACAGCAATGGCACAT
This sequence comes from Prochilodus magdalenae, assembly GCA_024036415.1. Classification (NCBI taxonomy): domain Eukaryota; kingdom Metazoa; phylum Chordata; class Actinopteri; order Characiformes; family Prochilodontidae; genus Prochilodus; species Prochilodus magdalenae. The sequence continues at coordinate 279,562 of JAMWET010003109.1, forward strand.
CGGTGAATGCTACCTTTAGATTATCATCTGGGTAGTTTTCAGCTATAATCTCTGGGCGGTGATAAAAGGACAAAGCTTTAATAAAGCATGCTACATTACAAGACAACATATAATGTAAACCATGGAGCCAGCCGCTGCCATGTTATGATGGTATTGTTGTTGTTGATCATGTTTCACTTTAAGTAGCTGAAAAATACCTGACTGTAGTGCATTCTCTAAACCATACAGGTAGCTCAGTTATTACCAAAAGGCTCAATTACATTCTAACACCAAATCACTACATCTCTGGATCTCTCAATGCTACAGGGTCGCCTCCTTTTAGGAGTGTCAGGTATTTGGGAAGTAAACATCGGCCTGAGAAACAGGAGTCTTTCTGCATTTGTAAATAAGGTCAGTGAGAAAGAAAGCTTTCAAAACACTGACTGTCAACATGGATGAAACTTCCTGTTAGGCCGATACACAGCACATTGTGCAAGCTTAAAAGTAAAAACTGAATAAAGCTCTTCCACTAGTACCTAACAGCAAGCAGACCACGTAGGCCGCAACTTCATACTCACTGCTCTGATGACCTTAAAACATCTGCGCAGCTGAAACATTTCCCAAAATAAACCATCCACTGCCCGATTCTGTTTCTGTGTTCAGTGGCCTGTAATGAGAGAGTGAGTGCAAGTGGAGCTAAACATCACCCCCACTCCCTCCCTTTCTCTGTTTTGCCCGTTTCCACACAGAATAACCCAACCCTCCCCCACATACCCAAACTTAAATCAGTGGATCAACTAGAAACTCAGTCCTATTGAGTTAGTGATAACTAGGCTGTAGTCTACGCTGGAGGCAATAAAACTACTTATGGCTTACCACTGTGTGAATACGGACATTGCCAAAAGTGTCATTTAGAGTGCTTTACAACCACCGAAAGGCAAAGTGATATTGCTATAGTGATAAGGCTAAACAAGCACATTCATTTCAACAACACTGATCATCAAACTCCCTTACTTACAATGCACGCTGCAACCGCTTGACCACGAGTATCTCTGTACATGCAGTAACTGAGACAGGAGCCTTTTACAGTAGAAACACTTAGGTTTTATTTCTAAAAGGGACACAGAAAACCGTAAATACTCTCAGACAGACAACCTTCCGTGCCGTAAAAACATATCAGGCGTACTGCATAGTTAGCGCAGCCTTTTTAATACATTCAACATACGTATTCCATCTCTGAAATAAACAGCAGCTAGCAGTAAGCCAACATTTCCAAAACAAAAAGCCATTCACATCCAAGGTTATCAAGCAGACCTTTTTTTCTCCACTGGAAGACAGAAGAAACAAGTGTGAGAAAGGCAGTGCATACTCTCATTCATTACCCCATTGCACAAACTTCGATCTGCCTAACTAAACTTGCTATCACTTCCTTTAAATAACATTCAGTTTCCCTCATTATTCATCCCAAGTGCCAGGAGGGGTTTCACATGCCACAGGCCTAATGAAACAATGCAACGAAACACTGACAAACTAAACCACAGCAGCAAATATGGAGGCAAAGATACAAAGATACAGCAGAAAAAAAAAAGAAAAGAAAAAAAAAAGGAGAGTACAGTGTATATACAATGCAGCTTTGCTTAAAAAAAACCCAAACAAACGATGTAGGAAAAAGTGCATGAAAAAAAAAAAAAAAAAATTTATGGCCAGCAGTGTCTAACAATGGTTTCGATAATGCATTAGTTTCAGGTTATTGCTTCTCCTGGAAAGTGGCTAATAAAATGGTACCACAAAAAAAAAATTCCATAAGCTTCAATATGAAGCAACTTCATGTTGTACCAAATTATACCACTTTCACATTCTTTGTTTTAAAGGCATCTTACACAGTGCAAATCCCCCTCTACAAGAACAATCACATTTCAAAAGCTGGAGATAATCCCCACCAGAGTAGCCATATGACAAGACTGATTCTTTCTGTCAATGTTTTACACTGATCTTCAAGTTCACAAAAGGAGCATTAATCCAAAAAAAAAAAAAAAAAAAAATATAAAGAAAACAATTGCACAATAGTCTTGTTTTGCGAGGAAAAAACTTGCCCTTGTAAAAGACTGTGCTTTTCAAATAGCTAATGCCATTTTATAACAAACAACAATCAGATTAACAATCAGAATTACAAGGAAGGAAGGCAATCTATATTATAACAACAATCTGATTAGAACATTTCAAACCCAGGTGCTTTAGTGCACAACAAAATTAGGAAAAAATAAACCATCAAGTTGAGCACCTGGCTTAGTCAACTGTAACTGCCAGTGTAGGGTGTTAAAATAGTGAATTAGTGGACTCTTAGTGACTAAAATGTCATTCATTCTAACTTTGAGAATATATTAAAATCAGAAAAATATTGAAATTGTGAATGCGGCCAATAAGGCCTCACATTTTGATGGGGCCAGAATTCAGTTTGAAAAGAACAGGTGATTTTTATTTTTAACAATTTTATTCATGATCTTAGTCTTGCATCTCCAAGACAGAGCCAGGAACTCATTTTTAGCATTTCCTCTTTTTACAGATGTTATCCATAGAACTTCCTGTGGCTTTGTTTTGCAGGTGCTTAGCACCATGTGGCCTCACCAGTAGGGGGTGTTGTTCTCGATGTGACCCCAGCTTTGCCACTCAGGAAAAAAGCCACTGGATGTCCTTGGACTCCCAAACTGATCAAACTCCATCTCTGGCCTTTTGCCAGAGCTCTTGATTTCAGACGCTGCTGGAGGAACATGGTTAGAGTGGTCACTGTCATTGTCTTCATGTATCAACCTGTAGTTCTTGCCGTCATTATTATCCCAGTGTGTCTGGTCATGTGTTTTGTAGGATATGCAGAACTCCACTCGATCTTCAGGGGCCAGCGAACTCGGCAGGTCGACGGCAAAGGAGAAGGTGTCAATATCAGCGCATCCATAAACATTGTTCATGTAGGCACAAGGAACGTCCGTGTAGCTTTTCCAGGAGTCGAACGTTATCCGTGCATAAACGGACTTCTCAAAGCTCACGTTGCTGACTTTCACCGTGCCTGTGAGAGATCTGTCTTGGATTACACAGTTCTCCAAACATACCAAGTTTTTCTTGAGGCGGTTCCGGAAGTCCAGGTAGTCTGCAGCAGGCTGAGGGAAGTCCAAAACCAAACTCTTCTCCTTCTCCACCTTCAAGCCCACCATAGCATTCTCCAAGTCTGAAAACTCAAACTGCAAGTCGGACAAAGGGTCCTCTTCAAACTCCTTGAACACATGGATGGCTGTGAGGGACAGGCCCTTGGAGTCTGCAAAGACCACCCTCTTCTGGGCTTTGCCCTTAGGACCCTTCCATCCCCGGTTGGTGGCCTCCACCTTGGGCTTTGAGCTGATGCACGGCCTCAGTGGCTTGTATTGGTTGATCAGGTTTCTGGACTTGCAGTCTTCATATGAGCTTAGGAAGCTGCGGAGGGGTGGGGAGTGCGCCAGGCAGATCCTCATGGCCACATCCACGGGCATGATCGGAGATGGCATCGGCCTGGGGTTCAGGATGTGCAAAACTCTGTTATGGGGGCAAATAAAAAGAATCAAGAGTTACTGATGTAGTCAGCACAGGTGTAAGACCAGCAGGTCCTTTTCTCAAGTCACGTACGTCATTTACATAGACTGGAATTAGAAGATTTGTGGATTTTGGGGGAATTAAACATGCATTGCAAATAAAACATGCATATCTGGCTGCATTTAGTGAAATGGAAGAGCATCTGAATGAAGTGGCATCCAATTCATTGGAGGCTAAGTCCTTGAACAGCTTGGATTTGACAGCTACGCAGCAAAACACAGGCGTCCAGTCAAGCTGAGCACAACAGCAGCTAAAACTTTCCAAAACATTCACAGTAACGATGGAAACATCGGAGCGAAGTCAAACCAGCCAGCTAAAGTAAACGTTAGCCCGAAGTATGGGACATTGTCAACTCGTGTTTCTCTGCTCCTCTACTTTCCCCCAGTTCAGTGACGCACTAACTCTTACCTGGTGCAGTTCATTCGGGAACGCTGTGAAACCCCTTAGCGACAAACCCAACAGTCCGCTTGACGTAAACAATTCAGTTTCAAACAAATTAACAAACACTTTTACATTTCCTCCACCGTGTTTCCAGCCACGCCGGAACGATGAAGCAGCCCGTTTCTGTCGGCACGCCCCCCCCTACTGCAGTCCGCCTGCGTTTGTAAAACAGAGCGGATTTCAACTGCTGCTCCAGGCTTTTTGGGCCGTTCCGCTCTGCGCGAGCCCGCGCCTCCTCCAATCATAGAGCAACCACAACATAGCCCGGCCAATCAGCGAGCAGAAAGGGATCATTCGCCGTGCGCGTGCGAGGGCTGAGAGCCAGGAGAGGCGGAGCAAAGGCCTGATCCTCCATTACTGCGGAGACCCAGTGAGATGCAGAGGAAGCGGAGCCAGAAAAGAAGTTTTGTGGATTACAGCTATTTTCTGTGGAAGTCAGGTAGAGGAGGAAAATAGCTGTTTTACTGTTCTCGGTTCCTGGATGGGAAGTACTAATTTTCTAAAAAACTATTTACTCCAGTGCCACGAAATGGTGACTCATTTTCTCAAAGTAACTTCTCAAAATGTTGTCTTGATAGTAGTAGAGTTATTAAAGGAGCAATCTGTAAAATGATGTAACCTGTTATATTCATACTCCAGAAATAGAAGCCAACATATCACCAGAAAAATGCATGGTCCGCCCCCTTTTTGATCCGTTTCACTTCTTATCAGAGGAAATGCCAAGAGCATCTACAGCGGTGGAAAACAGCACCAGTCTTAACTCTTGCTTCTATTTATATCACTACTTTCATTTGCTGCTAAGTGTGGATTCTTGCTGAGAGCAGGCAGCAGTGTTTGTTATAATGGTCACTTGCCAAGAGCTTTTCCCACTGTTATGTGTATCTTCCCTTAAATGATCAAACCTGGATCAAAACCTTTAGCTTTACTGCTATTTCCTCATCCTTTCATGTTGGACTGATGCCAGCCTCACTGCTACAATAGCACACTGTCACCGCTTGATGTACAAAGGGGTATTACGAAACCAAATAGGCTGGAACTAGCTGGTTACCATGCTAACATAAATGTCTCGGACATCACATAAAAAAAAGTTATTTTTTTACATTCTGTTAATTTTTGTAGTAAATTTTATAATGTTTTAAAATAAAAAATGTAATTATTGCTCTTTTAAAATAAAAATACAAAAATATAAGAAATCATGTAGAGACATAAAAGTCATTTAATAAGAAAATAAGTCTGCATGTGACATTTTCACAAAAGGGTCTTTAATTAAGACAGTTCTTTTTTTAAAAAATTGTGAAACCAACAAGAGCACACTGGAGATGAAATGTGCTGTAGCTCAATGTCATTAAAGCATAGTGGGGTCTAATCTATTCTTAAGTAAGTCAAGGTAGCTAGACGTATGGTATAATCTTGTAATCTTTAAAGATTATACCATAAATCCAGTCACCTTGACTTAGGCTACTACTCTAAGACAATGCACTGACCTGGTTACCTGAACATATTCATGGACACTAATGGTGGGATTCTATTACAGTGTCAGAGGCCTTTTAGTACCACATCAAAAAAGCAGGCCCATTTCAGTACAGGTAAAGCTCATTTCAGTACAGGTAAAGCCCATTTCAGTACAGGTAAAGCTCATTTCAGTATAGGCAAAGCCCATTTCAGTACAGGTAAAGCCCATTTCAGTACAGGTGAAGCTCATTTCATTACAGGCAAAGCCCATTTCAGTACAGGTAAAGCCCATTTCAGTACAGGTAAAGCTCATTTCAGTACAGGTAAAGCTCATTTCAGTACAGGTAAAGCCCATTTCAGTACAGGTAAAGCTCATTTCAGTACAGGTAAAGCTCATTTCAGTACAGGTAAAGCCCATTTCAGTACAGGTAAAGCTAATTTCAGTACAGGTAAAGCTAATTTCAGTACAGGTAAAGCCCATTTCAGTACAGGTAAAGCTAATTTCAGTACAGGTAAAGCCCATTTCAGTACAGGTAAAGCTAATTTCAGTACAGGTAAAGCTAATTTCAGTACAGGTAAAGCCCATTTCAGTACAGGTAAAGCTAATTTCAGTACAGGTAAAGCTAATTTCAGTACAGGTAAAGCCCATTTCAGTACAGGTAAAGCCCATTTCAGTACAGGTAAAGCTAATTTCAGTACAGATAAAGCCCATTTCAGTACAGGTAAAGCCCATTTCAGTACAGGTAAAGCTAATTTCAGTACAGGTAAAGCCCATTTCAGTACAGGTAAAGCTCATTTCAGTACAGGTAAAGCTAATTTCAGTACAGATAAAGCCCATTTTAGTACAGGTAAAGCTAATTTCTGTACAGGTAAGGCTATTTTCAGTACAGGTAATTATTAATTCAGAAGAAAAAGCTTGATAACGGTTTGCATGGCTTTGCATAACTTTAGACAGTCATACTCCCTTCATCTAGTGAACAGTCAGTATAGTTGCTGTAACAGCAGTAGGCCAATGTTTCCCAATTCTGGCTATGACGTTCCCCGGTGCAGGGCATAGCTGTGTTTTCTCAGGCTCAGTACAGCCATGTTAGCCTAACGAAAGCTTGTTAATCATCACGAGTAGCATTAGTTGTGGCCAATGAGGAAGAATATTAACATGTACAGTGCAGAAAGACTCCAAGACAATAAATGCCACAGTAGCATTTTGTGAAATATCATCAAATTCAGTCATAAAGGCTACAATGTATAAAGAAATGCTATTTAGAAATTCACATTTTTAGATGAATTTAACTGACTATTGAGTCAGCTGGATTATTATAAGGGAAAGAAAAGCTCATTCCATATTGTGAGAAGGGATAGACAGGGTAACTGACAATAAAATAGCAGTACTTTAAAAGAAATGTATAGCACAATTTACGCTAAATGTAAAAAGTAATGAAATGCTGCTTTATACATTACACAATGCATTAAAGGGCCCATATCGTTTTTATTTTTCTCTGTGAAATATTGCTCCTATTCAGCCTACAGCACTTTAGCTCCGCCCATGCATATGGAAGTTATGAACAGTGTTTCAGCCAAGGCTGCTTTTTGGATGAAGCACAGAGCTCATTTACATATCATTACATATCAGTCTTGACGGGACAGTAACAATTGTTTAATTCGGATCATGTAAAAATGATTTATGATTGTTTGGGTACATAGGGCCATATAAATGTTATTGACTCTGGGCCTCTTAAGGAACGCTCAGAGCTTTTAAATATATAACTAAGATGATAAGATATCGTATATGAATGCTCTTGTAGGTTTTTCCACACTTGTCATCAGTTTTCTCATCATGGTCACTAACTGAGCTTGGATGACCCTGAATGTGTTAACATAACACACTCTGACACCGCATGCCTCAGAAGCCAGACGTGGTTCGGAAAATGTGTTCTGGTCTGCGCTTGAAGATATGCCCTGTTTATCAGCAGGCTTCAAAAAGGGAAGACATTTTGACATGCAGAAGTTGTTTGTGAAGTGGTGCAATAAATGCCTTTCATTAACTCTACATGTTTCTAGCTTGGGTTTGTGCCAGTGCTGCCTTCTCCAGGCAAAGCCACAGCGAACAGTAGGTCTGAGAAAAGGCCAACGCCAGTCTTACATTTATAGCCTTCAGGATTTTGTCTCGTGTCCGTGCTTTTATTTTGAAATACAGTTTGAACAAGATGCTTTCCTGTCTACTGCTTTTGTCCAACTGTGTCCAATTCTATACATGGGACATATGCATTGTTTTTGCTTTGCTTAAGGCACTGGAATTGATCCAACCATAAAGGCTTGAAGGTAGTTCATATTGTGATGTGGGTGGATGGGTTCTCACAGGAGACATAAGAAAACAACTCTCTCTGCTTCACTCTGCTACAATAACACACAGCCTCCAGATTCTAGCCCTGCCTTTCATAATAAAAGTCCCTGCAAATATACCATGTGTAGCTTTCTAATGACCTAAAGGATGTAAACGTGTTTATTAACACATACAGAACACAGGCACTGCGTGGCACCACAATACGATATTACCACCCCACACTTTTGTACTTTGTTAGACCCTTTCGTATACTTTTAAGTGGAGACCAGTTTACCTGATGGACAACAACACGAGAGCCCCCATAGTAGGCCACATAACTGCACCTGAAGAGACCTGGGCGTTTGGAAAATGTTAGATGGTGCACACACCATGTGGGTAGAACCATTTACAAATAAACGGCTATGAGTGTACCTTCCATGCGTACTTGTACTTAACAAGACATTTGCATGTGCACACAGAAAGGTCTATCACATGCCTGCAGGTGTGCAATTGCCAGGGGGCCTGGGGACAGTCGTACTGAGGACCTATGCTGGATGGGGGTACTGTGGCGACCCCGTCCCCACAGATTTTTGTTGTTGTTGTCTCCAGGTTTGGCCTGCTGACTGGTAACCAGCCTGTAAGTAGGCCTGTCTAGGCCCGTCTGCACTGAAGATAAACTAAACATAGAGCGCCATGCAGCCAAATCCAATATTACACAGTATGAACAAAGCCCCTTCTCTGCCCCCTCTGCACCCCGGTCTCTACCTGGTCTTGGTCTTTTTAAAGTACCTACACTCTATAGGGGTAATAGAAAGAATTAGATAAGAGACATGCAGTTTAACTTCCTGGCTAGTTAGCTTTTTGTCAAGTTGCCAACAGCATCGCGGTTTGTGTTCCTAACTTGGAAAAGGAAGTTAAAACCAAGAAAGGAGGAAAGAAAAAGAGAGAAGTCCGAGAAGGATGAGTTATGGAACAGAGCAGCAGGTCAGTCTTTAGCCCCCTCTTCACACCTGATCTTTCTAGATAGTATTTTCAGATTTAAGCCCACCACGTTTATGAATGATGGCACACTGCTCTGCTCGTCTGTGTTGACATGGAACCCTTTTCTGCATACAAACTGTGGATGACAATATTGGTGCATTGCACAGCCCTGCTAATACAACATGCTAACAAGCTTAGCAATAGGAAAAGTGACAATCACAAATTACTGGAGCATATTTGCATCTGACAGACCTGATATTTTCTCTCATGGTGTCGGTTTAGGTACCTTATGGTGTGTATGTGGGAAACAGGTCTTAGCCGGCGAGCAAAGTCTTGCAAAACATTGTGACTGCATTCGTTATTTCTCCACAGTGATGCATGTAAATAATCTACTGACCACTGACTGCCCTTAAATACCTAACATAATTAGGACGTATGGTCTCCGCTTACAATTGTTCCGCTTACAATTGTTGTTGAACTGCTTGGACTTTACAGGCACAACATAGGATCAGCACACAAGAAGTCCGAGGTGGTATAGGGAGTATTGCTGAGGTTTCGAAGCCTAGTGTTTCACCATCACTTGCAGTCCATAGACTCAACCTAAGATGCAAAAATAGCTCACTTCGAGGTTGTGTTTGTGATGTCACAAACCCAGCACATATCCACCTACAGCAGATTTCCTTAGCTCCCTCAGTCATGTTAAAAATATGGCAATTGTTCATGAACCAAGACCGGTACAGGGCAGCCACTCAGAACACCGGTCATTTACACATAGAGTAGCATGCAAAAGTTTGGGCACCCCAGACAAAAGTTCCATTACTGTGAATAGCTATGTGAGTAAAAGATGACGTGATTTCCAAAAGATGTAAGGTTAAATATGACACATCTCTTTAACAGGACTACATTTTTTTTTAATTCTATCATTTACACTTTCCAAATAACCAAAGGAAACAGGCCTGAAGCAGAAGTTTGAGCATCCTGCATGGTAAGCACTTAATAACACCCTTATGGCAAGTCTCACTACATATAAATGCTGTTTGTAGCAGCTAAGAGTCTTTCATTTCTTGTTTGGGGGATTTTCACCCATCCTTCCTTGCAAAGACTTTCAGTTCTGTGGGGTTCTGGGCTATGTTGCATGCACTGCTCTTCTGAGGTAAATAGATGATGATGTTTCGGTTGGAGACCTAATATTTGCATGCCACTATATATCAGCCAGGCAGAGTAACAAGAATGGCCTGTTTGATGTTTTATTGTGTGTTATTAGTATATAAAATAGCACAAGTGCCAAAAAGTGGACCTTGAGGAAAGTGCATGAGCTCCTTTAAAGAGCCTGAAAAATGGAAATTTTAATTTCCCCTTGTTTATTTATTTATTGATTTGTTTTTTGAAGTTGAAGTAATGTAAAATCAAATTTTAAAATCACAAAAACTGTACTGTCCTGGTCCATACAGTCCATATATGAGAACTAGGCTGCAGAAACAGACTATTAAAAATTCATTGTTTCTATGATCTCACAAGACCCAGCTAATTTACACCGATTTGACTGATAGCAGTTTAGTTCCGCCCACCTACACTGAAGTTATAGGGGGTGTTTTAGCTTACAGGCTCAATACATTGCATCCATTCAAAGCACAGCTAGTTAACATATATCAGCCTTAACAGGCACGGTTATGAAGCAGCCTGTTTTGTTGTTAGGGCTAGAGAGAGATTATAAAATGGTCATGTAAAAATAAATTATGTCATTTTTGTTTGTTGAAAGAAACTAAACATCAAAACTATGGAATCCCATATTTCTGATCTGTTTGTAAGACTTTAAGACTGTTTAGAGACATTGGAGGTTGGAGGATGACAACAACAGGCATGTGAACTTCGATAAATATGCTCAAAGCAACAGAAATATTTGATTTACCTTTTAAGCTTTGCCTACATCCACTCCGCTGTCTGGTGATGGCGCCTGAACTGGTTCCAGAATTTAATTCGCTGCACGTACACACACACAGCTACCACAACGACAGTCTGCAGTGGTCTGTCAGTTCCGCAGCCCTTCAAAACAGGAAGTTAAGGCTGCTCAGTGCGTTTGTGTAAAACAGGGCTGCCAGCAGCAGCTACTGTGTCAAGGTCCAGCCAACACTGTTAAAAAGTGAAATTCTGTTGTTGGTGCGGAAAAGAATAGTGCATGTGTCACTGTCCTGTAATCTCTAGAATGCAGAAAACAGATGGGATACAAAGTGTCTGATATTACAGATGCACGGTTATGAACTACGGCATGGCATCCAGATATGAAAACAGAAGTGTATTGTTTTTCACGGTGTTGGGTTATGGATGCTTTCCTGAGTGCAAAGGAGAACAATACAGGGCGGGAGTCTTTTCACCTCGTATCTGTATGGCTGCTTACGAGAGTATGAGCAAGCCGAGGCTTGCTTCGAGTCTGGCATTGAAAATTTCCCCTCTCAGAACTGCCCACAGCTATTGATATATCAGTTTTGTAATGCGTGGAAAAATACAAGAGGACGGTGCAGCAGCTTTTAAAAAGCTTTTAAAAAGTCAAAGCACAAAAATAACACACCCTAAGAATGTACGCAAACGCCAGAACTGAGAGATTTATGATTTATTAGAGTTATTGTATACTAATATAATCGGGGATTGTTTTCGTTTCATCTTGGACATGAACACATTTTAGAACAAAGAAACGAGAGAAGAGAAGAAAATGAAAGAAGAACGATTCAGGGTTTGGCACGCTTTCTAGGTCACTGTTCAAACTTAAGCAAATTTGTGACCCTGACTATGTTAAGGCCTTTGTTCAAAAAGGTCAGAGACATGCACACAAACATGTGGAGTCTGTGCCGACTCCAGTGTGCACTGTGATTAAAGCACAAGAGGAACAAGCAAAATGACGTTTTTCAAAGATTCAACTTTTTATTCCAACTTCTGAAAATAAACTGCTCAAAAAAATAAAGGGAACACTTAAACAACACAGTATAACTCGAGTAAATCAAACTTCTGTGAAATCAAACTGTCCACTTAGGAAGCAACACTGTGTTACAATTAATTTCACATGCTGTTGTGCAAATGGAATAGACAACAGGTGGAATTCATTGGCGATTAGCCAGACACACTCAATAAAGGAGTGGTTCTGCAGGTGGGGACCACAGACCACTTCTCAGTACCTATGCTTTCTGGCTGATGTTTGGTGGTGCTTTCACACTCGTGGTAGCATGAGCCGGACTCTACAACCCACACAAGTGGCTCAGGTAGTGCAGTACACCAGGAGACGTGGAGGAGGCCGTAGAAGGGCAACAACCCAGCAGCAGGACCGCTACCTCCGCCTTTGCGCAAGGAGGAACAGAAGGAGCACTGCCAGAGCCCTGCAGAATGACCTCCAGCAGGCCACAAATGTGCATGTGTCTGCACAAACAGTTAGAAACCGACTCCATGAGGATGGTATGAGGGGTTTTACTCACAGCCCAACACCATGCAGGACTCTTGGCATTTGCCAGAGAACACCAGAATAGGCAAATTCGCCACTGGCACCCTGTGCTCTTCACAGATGAAAGCAGGTTCACACTGAGCACATGTGACAGACATGACAGAGTCTGGAGACGTCGTGGAGAGCAATCTGCTGCCTGCAACATCTTTCAGCAGTGGGTCAGTAATGGTGTGGGGTGGCATTTCTTTGGAGGGCTGCACCATGTGCTCACCAGAGGTAGCCTGACTGCCATTTGGTACCGAGATGAGATCCTCAGACCCCTTGTGAGACCATATGCTGGTGTGGTTGGCCTTGGTTCCTCCTAATGCAGGACAATGCTAGACCTCATGTGGCTGGAGTGTGTCAGCAGTTGCTGCAAGATGAAGTCATTGAAGCTATGGACTGGCCCGCCCGTTCCCCAGACCTGAATCCGATTGAGCACATCTGGGACATCATGTCTCGCTCCATCCACCAACTCTATTAGACACTCCTACCTTGCGGCTCCACCTTGTAGGTGTAAGATCAGATTCAATAGCTCATCTGCTGCTGCAGAGTTTGTGTTGATCATCCTCTAGAGCTTTATCAGTGGTCACAGGACGCTGCCCACAGGACGCTGCCCACAGGACGCTGCCCACAGGACCCTATTAGCTGGATTGTTGGACTATTCTCAGTCCACTATTCTCTGTACTTCATATGTACATCACTACAAAGTCAACATTGTGTGTCTAGTTTAGAAGTGGACGTATTCACTGTAAATATATTAACTCCCAAAAACTGTCTGAATGTTCACTGCAGAGGACTGAACGTAAAAACCTCAGAGGATACTGTAATAAAATACAGATACGTGAAATAACACTCACAACAACTCACTATTGTCCACTGTTACTAGGATTGAGGTTGCTAGCTGAGCGCATGTATTGAGCTCTAAGCTTATAGTGAATGTGTTATTTGTTGTCAGTAGTAAGGCTAACCTCACTGTGGTGAGAGTCTAAAGGATGACATTGGCTTGTACTGTAAACTGTACCTTCATTTTACTGCTAGTCGTACGGTTTACCACATAATTAGCCAAAAAACCAGAGCAGCTCCACTCTTTACATCCATCACTGAATAATAAAAAAGCCTAACCATGGCTGTGCATCTGTCATCACTGTGTAATATTGCATACCTGTGACCAATCAGAGGCTGCATTCATGTTCCTAATATTTCATCACGTTTTCATGGAAAATTCTACTGTTAGAACTTGATTAAAAAAAACCATGGCAAATATCCTTCGGGACCTTGAGGTATCATCAGTCTGCAGTAAAACACTGTGCACGGCTTTCGTTGTGTATGTGCAGTTGTTTTCTTTTAGGTAATTATCGACAATCTTATCTTCACTGCCATAACAAAACCTCATAACTATATTTGTTCACCATTTGTAAACACCTGCGGTCCTTTACATGCATGGAAGTGCAGAATTCCCCGGAATAAAATCTAGTTAGATTCATTTAGATAAAACAATTTTACACAACCATTTTCCAACTAATGTATCTTTTCCAAATTACACACATTGTATTTGTTACTGTACCTTTAAGACTGATATATGTAAATGACCTATATTCTGATTGGCTGCCTTGTATTGCAGCTCATACAGAAAGCACTCTTTACATACAGTGTATGTTTAAGGTAAATAGGTACGCCGCTAACTACATGGTTATAGGTGCATGCATTGTGCTTTGTGACATCACAAACAATGAGAAATCTACACAGGCTGTTTTTGCATCTAAGGTTACATATCATCGCTGTCCAAAGAAAAGCAAGTATCTCCAAAATGGCAACTTTACAGGTGATGCCAAAAACCTCGTTTTAGTTTTAATGTTGGTCAATGGAACCAGACGTCCTTCCAAGCACTTCTGGGCCATTTCAGTTGGTCCGTTCATCATGCAAATCTTACAAAGTGTAAACGTGAGTGGCTGTTTTCAAATGATGCATAAAATTCAAAATGGACACAAATGGAGATACATGTTTTTCATTGGACAGCGACAATATATAGACTGTATGTGCTGGAGAGTGAATGGTATGTGTTTGAAAACTGACCAGTGCTTACAAGCCCTCCAGCACAGAGTGTTCTCCTTCTTTTACACAGTAACCATGGTTTTGCTATGCTAAGAGGTTTTTACAAAACCTAGCGCTATGGCCTTGACGGCCTCATGGAGACCAGCACCCAGTATCAAACCATTCTTCTCCTTGTGAGGGGAAGACGAGGACGAGCCCCTCTCCTTTCCCTGGGATATGAGTGACTAAGCATGAACAGACAGGGCTATTTTTAACTTTGCCTTCTCCGGTCGCTTTGGCACACTTTCAAGATTTTCACCATCCAGACGATTGTGCAAAGCACTGTACAGCATGCTCGGCCCTGCACTGCACCCCCATCGACCCCCCTGAACCCCTAATACTTGAACCTTCTCCTCTTATGCCACCTGTTCAGGAGCCAAGCAGTTGGAAGCATAGAGCCATACAGTGCATACATGGTAGCTTTTGGTTAGCATTTTCTGGGCACCTTGAGGCACTGACCTGAGGTAGACCCAGCATTAGCCAGTTGTGCCAGCGGATGAAGTGTGGGCAGTGTTGCAGGATTTGGCAATATTTGCTCAGCTATTGCAAGTATAAGGCCACATTTAAAAACGGAATAGACTGGGCATGGGCCGACAGCCTTTATAAAAGAGCCTTATAAATGTAGGCATGTTTGAGTCATATCCACTTGTGGAATAAAGGAGGACCTTCCAGAGTACACACTTTTCCTTTTTTGTGGCCATTAAAGTTGATACATCAACCCCCATGTATGAAAATTAGACTTTTAATGTCTGCTTTCCGTTAGGAAGGAATCTGATACCTACTTGGCAGTACGCTGGTCTTGGACTGAATGCAAACAAGTAGGTTTAAATTGATGTTTCATTTGCATCAAGTGAACAGATTAACAAATGTCCACTGGCAAACATTAACAATCACTCTTACTGCTAACAGAATGACTCCTATAAAATAGAAGAGCCATGAGGAAGTCAGGCCTGGCGGACAAACTGCACCTATCCAATACTCCCATCTAGTGGTGGACACCAAAACTGTCCAAATTACATCTTGCAGCATAATGGCTGAGGATGATCTTAAAATCTGTCTTAAAATTCCAACATAATATTATTTGCTTAATATTGACCTTCACACGCTGGGGCATGGTGACATAATCATACCTCAGAAGACATTCTGGAGGCAGGCAGAAGACTTTAAAATGAAAACCCTCACCAATTACACACCAAACTCAGTCATCCACAAAATTACTTTTGGTTTTTCCTATTTAGTGAGTCACTCAGTTATTGCTATAAAAAAGACATTGTGGTTTAGATAGATAGATAGATAGATAGATAGATAGATAGATAGATAGATAGATAGATAGATAGACAGACAGACAGACAGACAGACAGACAGACAGACAGACAGACAGATAGATAGATAGATAGATAGATAGATAGATAGATAGATATAGATAGACAGACAGACAGACAGACAGACAGAGAGACAGATAGACAGACAGACAGACAGAGAGACAGATAGACAGACAGAGAGACAGATAGATAGATAGATAGATAGATAGATAGATAGATAGATAGATAGATATAGATAGACAGACAGACAGACAGACAGAGAGACAGATAGACAGACAGACAGACAGAGAGACAGATAGACAGACAGAGAGACAGATAGATAGATAGATAGATAGATAGATAGATAGATAGATAGATAGATAGATAGATATAGACAGACAGACAGATAGATAGACAGACAGAGAGACAGATAGACAGACAGACAGACAGACAGACAGACAGACAGATAGATAGATAGATAGATAGATAGATAGATAGATAGATAGATAGATAGATAGATAGATAGATAGATATAGACAGACAGACAGACAGACAGACAGACAGACAGATAGATAGATAGATAGATAGATAGATAGATATAGACAAACAGACAGATAGATAGATAGATAGATAGATAGATAGATAGATATGTACCATAATAAAATCATAAAGCATAAATATTATGCAGGAGAGCAGTGCAGCATCTATTTCCAAATTCACAAGTAGTTATTTAAAAATGTCTTTTCTGTTTAGCTCCGTTCACCCTGTTCACTGTGAGCTTCCTTAAAGGATGGCCATTGTGGACTTTCTTATTAGGATGATGAAAAGTTCATTGAATTGTTTATGTGGCTGTATTTCAATAAAGCACTCCCATGTGCAATAAATAAGAATATTCGTGTTTTTTTACACACAGATCTGTGAAAACACTGACTGGGTAAAGAATGTCTCATTTGACGAGCACTTGTCTCATGGATTCTATCCTATTCTAGCATCTTACCCTCATTTCCTCAAAGGAAGAAGCTAAGAAACAAGCAAATGATGCAAGGGAGAGAAATGCGTCTGCATGTTTAAGAGTCCGCATGGTTAAAGGTAAAATATGTAAAAGTCTTAGTTTAAAACATTCCAAAATAACTACAGTTATGAACAGAGTGTGAAGAAATAACAATTTTACCAGTGTGTCCAGGACATCTACCTGACACTCTTATCCAGAGCAACTAAGAGGGCAGTGTAGTGTTAGGAGTCTGGCCCAAGGACTCTTATAGCACAGCATAGTCACTCAGCCTGGGATTCGAACCCCAGTCTCCCACGTGTGGTGGTGGCTACTTGGCAGGTAGTAGTGTTATCCACTGAGCTACACCAACCACGCATCTATGTATCGTTTATGAATCTGCAAGTTCTGCTTCATTCGAGATTACTTACAGGTAGCCTATAAAGGAACAGTAATCACAACAATGGCTAAATCTTTTAACAGGCGTCTGTCATCCACTCTCGAGGCAAAACAAGAGTTAACACTGGCACTGCTCCATACTGGTACGGAGTGAAAAGGGAAGAGGGTAACTGCGCACTTCTTGTTTATATGCAATAGTCCACTGCACAACTTCCTCAGAATTTGTTGGTCAATAATAGTTTGAAGTCTGAATTTGAAAGGTTGTAACATGTAACATGATCCTCCCACAATTTTCTGTTTCCCCTAACAAAATTTAACTACAGTCTCATCTCCTCTAAACCTTTTCTGCCCACTCATTAGTCCCTTCTCAGTCTTTTCTCATGTCTGTTAATCATATTGGGATGTGTCCTGTTAGCTCAAACAGAATCCACCGAGACCTCCAGCCCAGGTTTCCTTTCTCCTATGGTCATATAGTGTACCATTGGATTTTAACCACTGTCTGGATTAGTCAAACGAATTCTGTTCATATCCATGCAGATCATATTTACTGATCTGAAGAAACTGCAGCCGAAATCTAAAATTATACACTTTATTAGATTTCCAGGCCTCTTACACACAATACAAAAATAAAAGAGATCCAGTATTATAGCCGTAACTATGTCTTAGCACACTTGGTCGAAAAAAGAGGAAACAGTCACAAGAATGGGTCTTTTCAGAATCACACAATGCACAGTGCATTAAAAACATCCTATGCTCTAAAGGATACATGGTCATAACATACCATAGTGTTACATTACCCCCATTTAAAACATGCCTCATTCCTCGGTTCAGATTTGTATTCATTTCCTATTCAATTAGAATACTGCAATTTCATAATATTCAGGCATCTAAGGATAAAGGAGCTAGCACAGCAGTCATCAGTTTAGTCCTAATAGAATATAGGTTACAAAAAACATTAATAATCAAATAATAATAAATAAAAATAGTTGTTTTATACAGTAATGAATCCCAGACTTAACTGATACAAATATACATACATATATATACATATATACTGTATATGTACTAACACCATCATTTACATTCAGCTAAATATAAACAGTCACCACAGACAGATGGAGTACAAAACGTCAGAAGAGACCTTCACGATGAACTGGCTTTGAGTGATACGCTGTAAACAGTAACCAGTCTCTTAGTTTTCTGCATCCGAACACATAAAGCTGTTAATGGCCCAGTTGAGAGGATTATTTGTATCTCCATGGATACAGACTGTGCATGTGGTAATATAAGTCCTAGATGTCCCACAAGTTGAATTTACCTGTGGGCGCCTAAAAGCACCTCACGGTAGACAGTCAAACACTCCATTCCTGTTGCTTCAGCCACGAGACGGGACAAGGTGGAGAAAACGGAAGCAGGTGTGCCTGAATGCCGGCATTCTGTTAGCAACTGTGCTATGCGCTTGCCAAGACAGACATTGGCCTAAGGCCTGATCATTGGTTATGAAATGACTGAGGAAAGACATGAAGCTGTGTAGCTCCAGTAGACAGCAAAACCGCACTGCAAAAAATTTATCTTGGCAAGTAAAATGATCTATCCAGTTAACATATCTTAGAATTCTAATTTTAAGATTATTGATCTTATTTCTCAAAGTATTTTTGCTTGTTTGGAGTGATTTAAGTAAGCTGATTTTTCTCACTATGTTGGCAGAACAAATTTCCATGTTTACTACAGTAAGTTACGAGGTGCTCCAGTAAAGTGAGACAAAATAGTAAATACTAAAAAAGCTTGAAACACGTAAATCATATAGAAATGGGGTAAATAATCCTATAATAATCTTAAATAACAATAAAATATGAGATATATTAAACAGATGTGAGATCATGTTACTTGGTCAGATGTATATTTTTTCCAGCGTGAAAACAGTCCATGCTGTAAAGCATTTCAGACGGCTCTCGGTCACATCACCAAATTGTGAATACCAGTATTTGTGTTAGGCGAGTCGCAGTCCACTGGTATTTCACTCATGTGAGCAGTACATACAGTACTGTGCAGCGTCAGAGGTCTCAATTCGGTTGTTTAGTCAAAGTGGCCGTTAAGCACGAGTTATTCATTCTTCATTCATTTTTTCATGGGTTGTTTTCAGGAGTATGAAAAACGAGTGAAGAAACAGACGTGTTCTAAAGTTACAGAGCTCCACCTGTGCTTCAGATCTGAAAACATCCACAGGTGTGTTTTTGTCTATTCTCCCACTGTAAGAGGAGAACTCAGTGCTATGGGTCTGAAAGGACGTGTAGCTGTTCATGACGCCATTTATGAAGTTTTCTTCTTTTTCCTGTTGCTGAAAAATCTAAATCGAATGGCGCTGCACTCTGAATAGAGTTATGACATCACTTGCTGTAAAAAAGATTATTGATGCTTACTGACGGAGCCTGTCTGTTCAATAAAGGCAGGCGTAATATTCCTATCATTAATGAACATGATACAGTGACCAGTTATGGATTAACCAGTTTGCCAGGATGGTCCAATGTGTCTGTGTAAAATCAGAGTGATATGTAACTTGCATGAGTTTACCACATGACTTTATAGCTCGGTCCAGCATCTGAATGCAGCTTCTGTGGTGAACTCGGATAACTATGGGTTCTGGTGGCCCCTTCTAACTCAGTATTAGAGGAGTGTCACGGCCGGACCCAGCTGACTGGCACCCACTGTGGCTCCCTTTCCAGCCGCTCCAGAATGTTCCTCAGTTCCACACAGGCACTGGTGCAGTCCTCCTTCACTATGACCCGGTCCACCAAGTGGCCATATTGCTGCTCCATCTGCTCTGCTGAGTGATGCATCTCTGCCAGTTCTTCATCCTTTATACAAAGAGAGAGAGAGAGATCAGCTGGTCATCGTACTGTAGCTGTTTATCTGTTTCTGCTGATTGAAAAAGTCCATTTCTGTCTTTGAATCGACTCTCACTGCACTAATATGCAAGGAACAGGATCTAACAAAGCTTTTTAACCAGCTATCATATGAGTAGGAACATACTTTACACTTCAGCTGCTATTTATCATCACTCTGATGAAAGAAACTGGTAAAATGTGCATCAATATCAACCTAGTTTTGAAGGAGTGTTTATGATGACTGTATTTCTTAGCAATAATTATTATATCACTCAGAATATATTGCAGAGCAACCAACAATAAAGACAGCATTATCCTTCCTGTATATACACAGAAGGCTCCAGGTCTGCATGCTGATCCATTTTACCATGGCCAACACGAACAAAGCTAAGCTTCTGGATGTATTACCGATAATGTTAGGCAATGGTTAAGCCCTGGTCCTAGACTGCCTCTGCCCTCTGGTAAAAGCATTAGGTCCATCACGTTCCGGACAAACAGACTTAAAAACCCCAGAGCTATACGGGAACTGAACACTTCCAAACACACACGCTGACAAGGACTCTTACAGAACACTGTGCTCTGTAGAGTAAACCGAACGCTTCTTCAACACTTCACTGGCACCGACTCCAATAGAGCACTGTGCACAGTTCCAGTGTTCCATTCCACCGCTGTTCTATTTATTATTCACTGCACTATTTGTTCTCAAGTGCGCAATGAATATTCTTCTGTGCAAAAAAAAAAACCCAACAACTTTTGATGTCCAGTAACTCTATATGTTATCCAAGGAATGTGCATTAACTGCTACCTCACCTGTCTATTGGGTATTGTCTGTTTAGAATATATAGTTTATAGTCATTTCTTATATTTATAGATTTCTTTAGGCAAGCGTATATATGTGTATTACTGTTTTTTCTTAACTCTGCACTTTATATATATTAGCCCTATGTATCTTAACTTAGCTTATCTTATGTATGATGAACTGTAAAGGTTCTGACCGTGATATGGCCGTTGTCACCCCCTACTGGTGATGTAGCAGCACTGCGCTGGCAGCTCTCCTCAGGTAGGTATGGCTTTACAAAAATCACATAGGGCTTGAACTCCGCTGTACGCAGGATCTTCAGAGCCTGATAAAAAAAATAAAAACAGTATAAGAATATACTGAGTACATATTTACCGTCATGTAGTGGGATGTGAGCACACACACACACACACACACAAAACACACAGTCCATGCTTCAGAAACAATCTCTGAATAAGGGACCCTTGCCAGTTTTCATGAGGGGCCATTCAGGAAATAAAAATGGGAAAACTATAGAATTGTTAATTATGTCCAATAATGAAAAAAAGGCCAAACAGAAATAACATTTTACTGTGATTGTTCATGTGACATTGTGCACGTAAAGAAACCAGCACTGTGTTTCCACCAGGTTTCATTGATACTAATCACCCAGCATAAATAATAGCAAAGCATAGCAAGTGCCTGAACACCACAACCTGCACAAACACACAATACGTATTTCAGCATTAAGGTAAACTCCTCTCCCAGCTACGGTACTCTTCATCTATAGCTCATGGGTTTTAGCATACCTCAGTTACAGCAGTGCACAGGATTGCGTGCATGCCAGTGAATTAATATCTTCAAGCAGAATATTTTATAAACTGCCAGTATGAGCAAAACTGCACAGCCCTGCCTTCACTCTCTGGCTCAGTTTTACACTGCCCTCTTTTCTGATGGGAAAAAGTGGCACATGACCAGCTGAGCTTTTTAACTGTAGCTGAACATTAATCTGGAACATTCTGCAGCCGGACACATCTTGCCATAACAATGTATGTATGCATGTATGCATGTATGTATGCATGTATGTATGTATGCATGTATGTATGTATGTATGCATGTATGTATGTATGCATGTATGTATGTATGCGTGTATGTATGTATGCATGTATGTATGTATGCATGTATGTATGTATGCGTGTATGTATGCATGTATGCATGTATGTATGCATGTATGCATGTATGTATGTATGCATGTATGTATGTATGCATGTATGCATGTATGTATGTATGCATGTATGTATGTATGCATGTATGTATGTATGTATGCGTGTATGTATGTATGCATGTATGTATGTATGCATGCATGTATGTATGTATGCATGTATGTATGCGTGTATGTATGCATGTATGTATGCATGTATGTACGTATGCATGTATGTATGTGGTTGGTGGTTGGTGTGGCTCAGCGGTTAACACCTTCACCCACCAAGGAACTACCACCCCATGTCGGAGACAGGGGTTCAAATCCCAGTCTACACCAATAAGAGTCCTTGGGCAAGACTCCTAACACTACACTGGCCTACCTGTAATAAGACTAACCTTGTAAGTCGCTCTGGATAAGAGCGTCAGCTAAATGCCTGAAAAATGTATGCATGTTTGTATGTATGTATGTAAGTATGTATTAATATATAATGGAGTCAATCATAAAATCGCATTTGAATAAATCACTGCTGTTCGGTATTTTAGTGCCTTGTTCATTTATATGTAAATAGCACAGGACTAAGTGAGGGTGAGCTGTGGTATACTAGCTATTATTAGGTGTTGCTCGGTGTCAGATGGTTGTTGATGTGTTGCAGTTAAAGTGTTAAGGCTAGGTTTAGGGTTATCCTGTTACCCTGTAGTAAGGGGTATATTTACTAATGTATCCCGGGTAGTTTCAGAGATGTTGCTAGGCTAATGCTTCGGTACTCCAGGTAATTGCTGACTGGTGGTATAAGAGTTAAAGATGTTAATGTTCAATATATTACACATATATTACCCAAAGGACTTTGGATGAAAGTGTTTGAATGAACCCAGATGACCACTGTAAGTTGAATTGCAGTCTATTAGTGTACACACACTACAGTCATATAAAGTTTTGTGGTTCAAGCCTGAAAGCTGTAGCAGGAGGAGTGTTGCAACGTTCAACATTTTTTAACCCTCAACTAATAACACAAAGAAAATGAAGAATGAATCAG
>JAMWET010003109.1:307500-371719 GCA_024036415.1 Prochilodus magdalenae
CTTCAAGCTTTCCTATTCATCATAATTCAACCAATGGCCGGTCTCCTCATTTATAATGTCTCTGGAAAGTGTCACTGTAAAACTGCTACATACAAGGCAACATATCTGCTGTAAGCTTCAAATAAATTCTGGTCACATGGACCTCAATAAACAAACCACGCAACAACATCCTGTTTCAGTGACTCCTTTATCACAGCGGCTGTAGTTTTGAATTTGTGCTTTATGTAATCAAGGCATACATCAGCTGTCAAGAAGCTTCTATCAAGGCCAAAATGATTTTTTGTTAGTGTACTGAGTTCAGGCAAACGGTGTAAAACTATCGCCCATGGTCATGTACTGTACTGTACAGATGCAGCAGATAGAGGGTAAATTGAGAAATGTGGGAGTATTTCAAACACAGGGCATGAGGTAATTAGACGGTCGGTCAGCAGAGCGGAGTTATGATTTGGGCATGTTCTGATGCATTGAAAACTTTCCTCTAGCTGTTGACCGGCTATTTACCCTGGTTCGACCCTGTTGCTACCCTGTAGGTGTGGTGCAATATGCAAACCCGCCACCGTGTGAATGAGATAAACAGTACAGAGAGTGCTAGTGCTCCACCGTCACGCCACACAGCATCACCATATGCCAAAGCCACATCCAGCGTGTGCATGTGTGTGTGCGCATGCTTTGCCTCACCTACATGCTGTCCACTGCTACTGCTCTCACAGTCACAATCCTCTACAGGGATGGCAGAGAAGATGAGAGAGGAGGAGAGGGGAGGAGAGGGAAAATCAGTGAGGAGGTGGACTGTGTACAAAGGAACAGAGGCAATTTCATGGCTGTCACAGTGGGTCAGGCTGTGGGAGAGGGGGCTGATGCTGGAACAACACACTTACTGAAGATACACCACCAGTCAAAAGTTTGGTGACACCATAGCATTTTTTGAAAAACAGATAAGCAGGTTTTCTTTACTTTTATTTTTTTTTAATAAAAACAACTTCCTGTATAAAGACAAGGTTAGTTTTTATACTTGTTAGGTCCCACTAATCACAAATAGCTAGGAGAAAGCCAGCAAACTGAGCAAAACTCAACAAAACTCAAAAAAGCACAGCTTAACATAGTCACTGCCATACCTCTGGCATTCTCCATTTAATATATACAGCGTCACCACTCGACAGTAGGTTTTAAGAACAGCTGTAAAAGACTAAAAGACCACCCTAACCCTTATTTAGGTTAAACCTACTCTCCACACAAAACACGAACATGAGGCTGCTGAAAAGTAATTGCAGTTTGTGAAGGTAATCCCAAATTTAAAAAGGCTTAGTGTGTAGGAGTCTGTCAGTATTAGACTGCTGAAATACTGCCTAGAAAAAAACCTGGGCAATAAATACATTTCACTTCGGGCTAAATGGAAAGCAGACTGCTCTTTTGGACCCATAAATATAAATGGAAATTCATTGCACGACAGCACTGAAATATAAAGCCCTGCTGGGTTTTTTATCCCAGATCACGTACCTTTATCACAAGCCTGATCATCTGAAGCAAGCAGAGTGAAAAACAAAACAAACACAACTGAAGCATTTGCATTGGGACAAGACTGGAAGGATTATTCCCATTGCAGGGTACAGTAAATGTGTCCATAACGAGATTAAGTGACGCATATACATCTGCCTTTGTTTTGTTTGTGCATTCAGTTTTTTAAATAAAACACACACACACACACACACACACATGCGCACACACACACACACACACACACGCGCGCACGCACGCACGCACACACACACATACACGCACAGACGCACACATACAAACACACACACACACAAAAACACACATACACACACACACATACACAAACACACACACACACAAAAACACACATACACACACACACATACACACACACACACACACACAAACACACATACACACACACACACATACACACATGCACACACACCCACACACACCCACACACACATACACAAACACATACACAAACACACACACACACAAACACACACACACATGTGGACACACACACACATGTGGACACACACACACAAATGTGGACACACACACACATGCACATACACACATACAAACACACACACACACACACACACGCACACACATCTGCACACACAAACACACACACACATGCACACAAACACACACACACACAAACACACACACACATGCACACACACACACACACATCCACACACGGGGAAAAATGGCATGCAGAGTCTGGGTCAAATAACAGACGCTGGAAAAGGGAGGGGGCGAATATGGTCGGTGGGGCTGGACAGAAGGGGATTAATCTAAGAATGTTTTGGCTTCCTTCTCATTTTGGCAGCAGCAGGAAATCTGCCATATTCCTAAAGCCCTGTTTGCTCGCTGGACTGGCCTGAGCATGCTGCTGTCAGATTAAAGGGAACTGAAAAAGATTTACATGAAGCTGTCCCTGCTGCTGTTTTCACCAAAGGCTGTGGATAGATAGGACTGACTGTAAAGATGTCAGTCTATTGCCATGTTGGTTTCACTTACAGGGTGGCGCTCTTGGTGATTTTGGACTCTGATAGGTGCCCATTTTCATCCTGTGTGCCAGCCGCCTGCATGAAGATTTCAGAGGAGATGTACATATCAGCATCTGCTGTCTCCATCAACACGTCTATGCTATATTTGCCTGCAGCTGTAGTAAATTGCATATTTAAAAACACATAGCAGACAGAACTGTTTTAGCTAAATGTACATATGAAGAATTTTCTTAGAGGTTTGTCTAAGGGTCTTTTCTGACTTCTCACGTTATTCTTCTCTGCACTCTTGGGGGAATTTTCGTAGGACAGTCAGTTTTGAGAAGATTCACAACTGTTCCAGGTTTTTACCATTTAGACATAACCCTTATGAAACGATAAAAAATGGCAATGTATTGGAAAATATAGTGCAATATATTAAATAATACAATGTCATATATGAGAAACAAGTGCATATATTTTGCATATATTTATATAGTGATAAATATATTACAATATATTGTATAATACATAAGGAATTGCCGCTTTTCATATATTGTATGTATGGTAGTATAATACATATAGTTTTATATATGTGAGAATATTTTCATACATACATGTGGCAATATATGTATATACTGTCACATATATAAAACTATATATATTATCATTATCATTATATATATATATGCAAACACATTTGGAGAAATACATATGATGTCTATTACATATAAAATGAAATATATTACAATATATAAGTAAATATATAATATACTACCATACATACAATATATGAAAAGCGGCAATTCCTTATGTATTATACAATATATTGTAATATATTTATCACTATATAAATATATGCAAAATATATGCACTTGTTTCTCATATATGACATTGTATTATTTAATATATTGCACTATATTTTCCAATACATTGCCATATATAATCGTTTCATAAGGGAATCACTTAAACTATGGTTTGCTTAAGTCCCAGAGCCTCAAACCTTTCTAGACTGATTGTTCTCCAAACAAACGTCTTTTGGGACATCCACAAGGACCTGACGTATAGCGAGGGTGAATAGAACAGCGAGGCATGACATCAGCCAGGTCAGTTTGGTTGAGGCCTGGGAGGCCTGGGTTTATCTTACGGCCTGTTTTTTAACCTGGTGAATTATTTGAATAAACTCAGTATTTTTGGAGTCTTGATTTTGTTTATAAATACCAGAAAGACACTAAATCCCTCCAATACTGTTTTAACGCTACTCACATTTGTTCATGTTTTCATTTGGATAAACTGGTACTGGGGACTATTTTTCCATTACTTACGTAATGGTTCCAAGAGACTTGAGTCGATTCTAAAAGGTGGAGTAAAAATGCTCCGGACTACTGATCAGTCAGAGAGAATCCAACCTCCCACTCCACCCTTAATACTTATCATGATTTTTGCATAACACTTTTCATATCAGCTACACACGCAGGCTACTAGGTTAGCGTAGCCTCTCGAGTCACTTTGAGCAACCCAAATCATCTTGTCATCTCATGTTTGTGACACCATCGCCCACTTCTGAAAACAATTTGTCTCCTTCAGGTCACAGCAGTTTCATGCGCCATTGCTAGGATGACCAGCATCCTACATTTACATCTACTTTCAGAGGACAACAAAGTAGCTCGTACCAAAAGTGAGTGGAGTTGAGTCTAGCCGTACTATGTAGTGGAAAGTGCAGATGGTGTGCTGCCTCTTGAGATCTTTTTAGCCTACCCCACACTGAAAAGCTTCTATTTAAATGATGCCTAGGACTGGCAGTAATCAGGCCTGGGTGTGTAGCTTAATTGATCCTAATTACCACAATTTACATTTATGGTATTTAGCTGACGCTCTTGTCCAGAGCGACTTACAAGGGTAATCATATTACAAGTAGGCCAATGTGGTGTTAGGAGTCTAGCCCAAGGACTCTTATTGGTGTAGCACAGCATAGTCACCTAGACCAGGAATTGAACCCTAGTCTCCCACATGTGGTGGTGGTGGTTCCCTGGAGGGTAGTGGTGTTATCTGCTGAGCTACACCAACCACAGTAAATATATATTCTGTGTTTGTTCAGGTTGTTTTTTCTATTGTAAATCAAGTGTGGCAACCGCTTTTCATATTGTGCTGTAGCACAATGAGTCATACATGGTTATGATATGATGGTTTAGCAATAGCATTCACATACATCATACATACACACTCACTTGTGTATTAAAACTGATGCCCAGATCTGCCAAAATAAAAATGATACACTTTCTGACTGCAGTACTTGCTTCTATATCGCAGTAGTTTTAGTCCGCACTGCAGAAAACCTCTTTAACAGGCTACATCTGAAAAAATCAAAGCCTACATGGCACTTATCACTATAGCTCCAGTATGACTGAACTGACCTCTCCTGGAACTGTCTGGAAGGGATAAGCCCGGCCCGCAGGTTGCTGTCCCCAACACGTTTGGCCTGCCACCACGTGGAGTCGTCCTGACTGACCACCTGCAGGATGTCACCTTGCTGGAAGGGTAGTCCTGCTTCCTGACAGGGCGTGGCCTTGTCCTCAAACGGACTATAATCAAATAAGGCCCTCAGATAGACCTTGCACAGGAATCAGAAGAGATATCAGCACACTGCCGTGTCATCAGGAATACATGAAAGCTATACAATCTATACGAACCCAAATCTTTACAAAAGCACTTTCTGAGGAATTTTAATTAAACCTGCTGCTGTGCCCAGTCAACACTGTCGCCAGTACATGTTTGACCTTGCATTGGTTGCGGACTGTAAACAATGGTGCCACTCACCGTACTCTCCTTGAGTCTGTCCTCCTCTTTGATGGCAGGGATAATCTTCAGAGTGATGGAGCCCTGAGACTGAGACTGCAGCCATGGAGAAAAAAACAGAGCATGTAGTAGCGCCCACTATAGTAAAAGAATAGCTCAGCACTTTATTGATCCTACAAAAGAAATAAGTCATTTTGCTGCCTATCTATGTACAGTCTGGGAGCAGCACAGTATCTCCAGCACAGCAGGTGTCTTGGGCAGTGGAGGGATAGGTGCCTTGCCCAAGAGCACAATCATAACCATCCAGTCATTCCTGGAGTTTAAACCCACATCCTTCTGTCTGTGCGGTGTATATGACAACAAATTGATCAGCAGTGTGGCTCACTGTGTTCATTGTTCAAACTTAAAGCCAGAGAAAGCGGATATTTTGCTCTTGGTAGCCAAAATAACAGGCCTGGGCAGTTTAAAGGAGCAGTTTGTAAGATGACCCAACTTATCACTGTAACTCTGTAACTGTTTTGCTGCTATTTCATCACTCCTTTTTGTTTACTGCTGACAGTGGATTCTTGGTGAGAGTAGGCAGCGGTACTCGTTTTAATGGTTGTCTGGCAACAGCTTCAGGCATTGTTGCATTTAAAGTTTTTTAATTGGCTATCCGTCCTTTAATACTCTAACCAGGAGCATAAAATACCTGAAATGAGATTATAAATGCTAGTGCTACTTCTTCATCCTCTCATGCTTGACTGATTTGACTCAAAGCTACACTGACTCACTATCACCTCTTCAGGTATAAAGTGGTATTACGAGATAAAACAGACTGGTTGGTTGGTCAGCATGTTAACTTCCGTATTTAGTTTTTAATTAGTTTATACCTACACCTTTACATATTGCTCCTTAATGTATACAGTGATCACTGTTTTAACCACAGTAATGCTATATACACGTGTGAAACTAAATGCCATGATAAATCTCGTTATGCAAAAACTAAGTTCATGAATATTACACACTATTCACTGTTGTCTATTCACAGCCCTCTGCAAACTGCAGCCTAAATCATCACACAAATGCTTTAACCTCCTGAGACCTGGACTTGCTTGGTGTGCAATTTTAATTTTTCCTAGCTATTTGAGATTAGTAGGATCTAACAAGTCTAAAAACTACACATTGTCTTTGTACAGGAAGTTGTTTTGGCAAAAAACAATGTCCTCATATGAGGCCAAAGGGTCAACGTTTTAAAAAGTACCATGGTGCAGACAAGCAGAAATGTAATGTCCTCATATGAGGACCAGGGGTCTTAGGAGGTTAAACCATAATGCGGTATTAAATTATTATATAATAATAATTTTTTATAGATAATGGCATGCGATCCACTGTGTTTATGAAGCTGTACATCACACTAATCTGACGCGTGGGCTTTAGTAGACAGATGTAATACAGCACCAGTCCGCAGCATGCATGAGTACGCACCAAAATCTGGCTGATCTCATCGGGCCGTTTGTGGATGATTAGGTTTCCGTTGACTTCCCTCAGCTCGTCTCCCACGTGCACCAGCCCTGTAGGCACATTCAGTCGGCTATAACCACTGTAATACACTCTCATTACACACACACACACTGAAGCCTAGACTGGACACGACCTTTAATGTTCAAAGAGCAATCAGCCATCTGGTAAAGAGATTGCCAGATGCAATCTGAATGGGATTTCTTATTAAGCCAGAGCTGCCTCAGGCTAAAATACGTTTAGAGGGGCAAACTGCATCATTGTGCATTTCATCATGATCTCATACGATGAACCCATGCTATTGATGAGTTTCATATATGATCACTGTTAGTCTGAAATGGCAAGACATGTTCAGCTAGTGGTCACTAAACTCCATCTGTTGCTTGGGAAGTGCACTAGATTACTTGTTCGTGATTGTTCTGATCCTGTTTTTATTCCATTGAGTTGATATGTGCAGCATGAATGTAAGAAGTTAACATCACATTACATCACATCATTTTCCACTGCAATTAAAACTGCACGCCATCACTGGAAAAACACAGATCTCTACAAATAGTAACTTTACAGAGATCAAAAACCTTCTTGGGGTTTAATTTAAGTTAAAAAAGAGTCATTTCGGATCATTTCTATTGGTCGATTAATCGCAAAGTTATACACAACATAGAGGAGAGTCGCCATGTTTTTTTTTACTAATATTTTTTGTATTAATATTTTTTATTAACAAGTGAACATGTAGAACACCAGAACTGTGTTCACAAAGATTAAGTTATGCCTGTAAGGTTCCTCCAAATAGGTATTACCTAGAGTTAGTAGTTACTGTTAGATACCAATAGTAGGACATTAATAATGATAATACTAATGATCAGCGGTACAATGGTACAGTCACATAGAAGGTGAGTAAATACATACTGCTGCAAAAGAATTAAAAATATTCATTTAAAATAAATCATTTAATAATTAGATAAATGACCTCTGCATACAAGACATCAACACATGTCACTAAGCTGTCATTAATTGTAACTGTTCCTTCTCAAGTGAGACTAGGACATAATTGTCCTTTTTTTTGCCCCATTTATCCTGACTGGTAAACATTCCAGAAGAGTAAACCAAAGAATATGAGCAGGAATGGAACATTCACAACATATTTTTAATACTGCCTATTTCACTGCTGTGTGCCGGCCAAGCTGTCATATAGAATTTTTTATATATATATATATAATTCAATATGACAGCTTGGCCGGCACACAGCCGATATATATATACACATATATGTATATATATATATATATATATATATATATATATATATAGAGAGAGAGAGAGAGAGAGAGAGAGAGGTGTATAGAAATTAATGGGTTGTGGGGTGAAGGAGGCAGACCATTGCTCACCACTGCGATCAGCAGCGCCGCCCCTCATGATCCTGGCAACCACCACTGCCCCGGTTACCTCATCTCTGCGGATGGTCGCCCCCTGAAAGGCAAAAGCTCAAATCAGGTCACATAGCATCACATTAATATCTCAGTGCGCTACTTGGTAGTCGACCAAGTGAGGAAACATCAGAGCTACCCTAGATAGTTTGAGTTTTGGACCATTTCTATCAGCCCACTCACAATTAAATGGTTACATAATATAAAAAGCAGCTTTGATGTAGTTTACCCAGCCCTGTGTTAGTCCTTATAGTCTACATAATTTCACTGGGCTCCACTTCTCACATTTGTGTCTGTTTAAGTAACAATAGTGGTCAGTAGCAGTCTTAATTCATTTGCACATCACTGAAGATGACCCGCTGCCATTCTGAGCTGCTCCATGACAGTGTGGCACGACACCATTCCAGTCTTTGCCGATGTTGATGTGGTGTTAAGGACAGTCACCATAATGGTCTGTGTGGGTGTAGTCTTGCTTCTTGCAGCCGTCTGCCAATGGTGCTGGCACTAAGAGGGTGACTGATGGAGGGCAACACTGTTGCTGAATGTCTGTAATCATGGCTGTTGGGTCAGTCAGGTCCCGTCCTTGCTTTTGTCACATGCACAGCCATGCATGAAACTTCAGTCATTCGCATGTCTCAAACTGTGAACCCTACCCAACAAATTTCATTTCTGTCTTTGATTCCTTCTGGGTTTAGCTATTTGAGCAACTACTCCTATGTTAATGAGTGTAATCCCACATCCTGTATACATGACAATAGCCAAACTGAAAACTGAAACTAGTCTTTACAATAATACTTCAAATAAACTAGTATAAATGAATAACGATATGCTCAAGAGTTGCTGTGTGGTTGGTTGATCTCAGATGTGTTGCCATGTCCTGGTTGGTGTTCGGGCAAAACACTCAGACATGCCAGGTCAGAGGTCTTTAATACAGCATGCTGACAGCAGTGCTACAAACTGTTTAATGTATCGGCATGTGAGGTTACATTATAATTATTGTATGATTCCTGTTCACAGAAGATCCTTTGCACATCCGTGATTTTACTCACTTCACTGCTTCCACCACAGACACTTACTGCTGGACCGCTGAGGGTCATGTGATGGTGTGGTCTAAGGGAAGATCTGAACCAACTACTGAAATCGCTCACCAGCGGCTCCTTATTCTTCACCAGACGGACAATCTTGACCGATTCCTCCTCCAGCTCATCGTCCAGGTCATCCGGCAGTGGGGGCAGCACGGGGTCAAAGTTCTTCTGTGCCACGGTGTCATGAACTGTTAGCACAGCCTGTAAGACAGACACATATGGGGGGAGGGTGCAAAATGGAGACTCAGAATCAAATCTGACATGCTTGACTGTTGCCAAGGACGAGTGAGAGACAGAGAAAAAAGTGAGAGAGAGAGAGAGAGAGAGAGAGAGAGAGAGAGAGTGAGTGAGAGAGAGAGAGAGAGAGAGAGGGCTGGACAGATGGAGAGAGAAAGAGATAAAAATGGAGACAGACGGAGAGTGCGAGAGAGAGAGAGAGAGAGAGAGAGAGAAAAGAGTGGACGAGACAGATAAAAATAAGACCGAGTGAGATAGAGAAAGAAAGGAGATAAGATAAAAAGAGAGGTAGCGCCAAAAATAGAAAGAAAAAAAGTAGAGAAAAAGAGAGAAGAGAGAAAACTGAAGAGAATCATAAAAAAGACAAGAGTGGAAAAACAAATGATGAGAGAAACAGAAATGAGGAGAGAAAGAGATCAAAAGGAATGGGGAGGAGGAGAGAAAAAGTGAAGGGTAGAGAGAGAAAGAAGGAATGGCAAATGAGAGAAGAGGGAAAAGGCAGATGGAGAGAGAGACCGAAAAGAGGAAGATCAAGAAAGACATAAGGACAAATAAAAGAAAGAAAGAGAAACAGGAAGGTGAAGAGAAAAGGAAAGAAGGGAAGATTGTCATTGAGAGAAACAAACTGAAAGAGTGAACAGAGTGGACAACACACGGAGAATAAGACAGGTCAATAGGGAAGGAAGAGAAAAAAGAAGAGGAGAGAGACAGAGAGAAAGAGTGGAAAGAGAGAGCAAAGAGGAGAAGAATAGAAAGAGTTGTGAAAAAGAGATGGAGACAGAAAGAAGAAGAAAGCGAAGGGAAAGGTGGGAGAGAGAGAGCGAGAGAGAGAGAGAGGATACTGAACAAACAGGGGTAAGGCGCCTGAGGCACAGTAATAAAGGCGCGTGTAATTACGAGCTCATAAATACGTCTTTAAATGACGTTCCTTCATACCACACGCCATAAAGCCAGATCTAATTACGCTTAATCACTGTAATCCCTTTAAAGACGACCATTACACAGGAATGTCTGCACGCTGGCATCAAAATCTCTATGGGTGGTGAACCAGCTACACCTCTTTAATTACTGCATTACTACACCAGAAACAGAACAGCGGCTGTGTGCCTGTGAATGCGAGCATGTACCTTCACATGTGGGGTGGTCAGAAGCAAAAACAGCTCCCTCTCATCTCCTTCCAGTTGGCCATTCTGCAGCTCCTCAGCCACCTGTCAATCACAGCAACAACACACTGATATCAGGGAGACCATATGGAGCCTTCACCCTCCATCCAGGAGCATGTCTCTTATGCTGATTAGTCAACACGTCATGTTTGTGCAGAGCTGTTTCTACCAGACCTCTCCTCCCTACAGGTCCATCACCTGGGTCCATTTCATGACTGCTCTTAAGCATGCCCTCTCCCTGTGCCTCACTTGAATTTTCTGCTACACCTTGTATGATGCAGGTGTTCATTTAAATAGTGGAACCAGTGCAACTGCAGTGGTTGGTGTAGCTCAGCGGATAACACCACTACCCGCCAGGGAGCCACCACCACATGTGGGAGACTGGGGTTAGAATCCCGGTCTGGGTGACTATGCTGTTCTACACCAATAAGAGGACTTGGGCAAGACTCCTAACACTATATTGGCCTACCTGTAATATGATAACCATAAGTCGCTCTGGACAAGAGCGTCAGCCTAATGTCATAAATGTAACTGCTGGCCCATTTAAGCTGAAAGGGAACATCTGCATAAGAAACAGGCAAAAAAGGAACAACATGCTATTTTCCCAGCATTCTGTGAAAACACACTGTCTACATTGTGCAGCATGGACTATCAGACAGCTGGTAAACAACTACCACTGCTCAAACTCACCATACGTGAAGAGTCAAAGAGTTGATTCCAAAAATCCCTATTACTAATACACAAGTGGGCACACACAGTACAAGAGATGGGGCTGAACTTGGTCTCAGCTAGACTGACCTGAGTGAGCTGTACAGGTAGCCAGGCAAATTCAGAATGCAAAATGCTTTTCTAAAAACATGTATATAAACGTGTACACACTCAGTGCATTGCTTTGTCTGGCTATTAGCTTTACTTCCAAACCATGTAGGTGTAGGAGTACAGGAAGTCGGATCATTAGTACAGACTGCAGTTATTTTAATGGCTTGCCAGCAGAAGACAGGCTGTCATACTCTAATAGCATAGCCTTTAGGAACAGTTTGAGGTTTCCTGACCTCCAAGGATCCGACTAATTGGTCACAGTGGCTGGACACCATTGTCACTGTGGGCTATTACAACCAGTCCATACAGCTGTATACTATATTCTGCACATTTATGTTAGTTAGAACAATAGAAATCACTAGAATTAGTAAAGCTACTGCTGCTAAGTGTCTGTCAGAATGTTCTAGTTATTTTATATGTCCAGTATTTGTAAGGCTAATGTAGAGTTATACCCTCAGATGAAGGGCTAATGCAGTATGCCCTCTATGGATTGCATATGTGAATATTATCTAGATTTATTGTTTACATTAAATCCATACATTAATGCAAGCTAATCGCCAAAGGTTAGGTTCATGCTGCAGCCATGTAGCCCTGTGGCTGTCTAGGTTTCCTTTCCTATTCAGGGATCAAATTTCATAATTCCATGTCATTCCATGGAACCTTCCCACTCTGTTTCATTGCCATCACATTGTGTGCACACCTGCCAACTGAGAAGTCTACTCCAAATTGGTCTACTACTTTCTTAGCTGTGTAGCCTTCACTTTGCTAACCAGCAGGCCAGTAGAGTAAGGTAGTTCTAGCAGTCTTTTATAAACGATAGGTTGCTATATAAACCCATTCGGGACATATACAAAAAGGGGGGTATACTATATATATCTTAAATATTAAATAAGTACTTTGAGGTATAGATTTATTGCCATGATGTATAAACAGCTTTATCTGCATTTTTTTCAGGCATAATGTGTATTGATCTGTTTCCTGCTCCCCCAAAGGCTCATCTAACACACATCACTTGAGCTTATAAACTAAAGGAATGGCTGTTAAGGGATTAAGGGATTCCCACATGGGGAAATGGCAAATGGCCACCATAATCTGTAGTTACTTCAGATCAGATAACCTCTGAGACAGTTTAAGCTTTGCTATATTAGTTCATTAACAGCTCAGACACAGTCTCGATTTAAACTGAGTGGAGTCTAGGAGTGAACTCTCTTGACTCCAGTTGCAGTGGACTACTGAATCACTACAGGCAGCTAGTTATAGCTAAATGCTCATTTTACAAAGTCTGCGGACACACTTACATCCTCTGCCAGGCAGGCAGCGCTATGGAGAACTGGGGTAGGGCTCTGATGTTCGTACTGCCGGAGACGCTCATGGATCTGTGAACAAAACAGCAACAGCTCAGCGATTGGAACACATGTCATCTGGGCTAACAGAATGTTTTCTCTCAATGGCAGTTGAGATGGTTGGAGTAGAAACAGGATATTATTGGTTTGTGTTTTGCTCTGAATCAACCTCTCCACCCATGCATGGTGGCAGGTGAGAATGGGAGGACATTTTAGATCAATGCAAAATCAATAGGCAACAACTCTTTTGTAATTTCAGTGATCACTGCAGCCTGCAGCACTGCAGACCCAGCATATGCTGTGTTTTGGATGTTGGTTTACTAGTCTACAGAAGCTGATGATGCTGATCACGCTCCAACTCAGCATGTGTTATAGTTTGAATGCTGGTTTGAAAGACTGGCCAGAATGCATGCCACCAGGGACACCATGATGGTGGTGCAAAATGAAACAGGATGTTATTAGTGTTTTTTCCCCAGTCGCCGTCTTCTCACCCTGTGCATGGTGGCAGGTGAGAATAGGAAGACACAACTCATTTCAGGTGTCACTGCAGCACTGCAAAGCCAGCATATACAGTGTTGTGAAGGATGGTACGCTAGTCAGTCACAATGGAAGTTAAGATGCTGATCACCACCAAACCCAGCAAATGCTGATTGACCATCATGGGTGACAGAATATTCCAGCAGCCAACCAGCATAAACTATTTTAGTTGCTGGTCTTTTCAGTAGGGATGATCTCATGTTTATATAATGGAGGACAGTCAAGAGGACAGGAAGAAGGGTCAGCTTTGGATTCCGGTTCAGTCACTCATGGAAAGGATGTAAATAAACACATATTGAGAGGGAGGTCAATGTGTAAAAGGAACAGTGAGTAGGAATATTTGCATTACTGGCTGAACACATATGACTTGTACGGTCTGTGGTGACAGCTTTGTGTCTAAAGTAGTGTGGACCCCCTCCCTCAGGTCAAACCAAGGACTTCATGGGGAAACATAGCTGGAATCATCCTTCATACCCTTTTGAGAATCCGAATGCCCTTCAGGATTACAGTAGGGATTTCCACAAGGGCAGGTACAGGGTCTGAAAGTGCCTTTGCTATATGGAACTGGAATGCAGGCTTAGGCTATACATACTCTCATTAGGTAGCTGAGGCTCCTCTCACTGAAAACCTCTCGGAGGAAGACCAGATCCTCTTTGTGGTTGGCGTCAGGGTGCAGCTGAGATGTTAGCAGGGCTAGCATCTCGTGAAGGCCTGGACACAAGGCAGGAAAACAGAGCAGCACATCAGCGCCCCTTCTTTTCAGCACACCTACTCAGAAATAGAGTATGAACATCATTATAGGTGATATCCAGGCAAAGCAGCAAGGAGAAGGGCCTTTCTGCATGAAGCTCTTACCTGTGCTGGCTGACAGAACAGGCATGGCTTCTCTCATTAGAGCACAAGACGGGCAGGAACACACACAGGACTTCTCTCTCTCTCTCTGTCCTTTCAGTCTCGCTCAGAGGATCGCCACATTTGACAGTCCTGCCACCCACAAGCAGAAGAAGAGTGTTTCTGCAGCTGACCTGTAGCGCCATTTCTTAGTCATTTGATTGCTTTTGTATGGGATTTTTTTTACCTGCACATTTATAAACCTACGGTTCTAGTTCTAGCTTATTATCCTTCTGCTTGAAGGAGTTTTTAATCAGGTGCTTAAACACTTGTGTCCATTCAGACCTCATACTTTCAAAATACGTAAAGGTCCAGTATGTAATTCTGGAACACGACTGCTGATGACTGAACTCAACAGCAAAACAAATACCCGTTTCTGAACTGCTCCTTCAGAAGCCCCACGGCCAACATTTATTGGCACAACACTGTTATGTTGCCAGCAGATTGTGAGTGAATTAAAAGGGACAGGGACTCAGGTTAGCCGTGCTGTAACTCACGTGTGCTTTATATTTACCGAGTCAACAGGAAGCGTGTTACACTTAACTTGGTCCGTGCTACAACTCTTTGCTGTAGCTCCATTCCATTTCGCTTTACAGAACAAACATAGGGCTAGCAAACTTGTTCTATTAGATCTTCATAACCTTAAAACGTTTTACAAAATCTCTCATTCGTTCAACAGACAAATACAATGATATAACAACCAAGCGAGTAATGTAACTGATGTTAACTGGTTGTGGGTTAGCAAACTCTTGCTACAGTTGTTGCTGTGATGTTAATCAGTTGTTATCATATTAATATCATATTATTGCCCTATTGGTTCTGTGAAACAGCAACAATACATAATTGTTCCCTACCTCTCCAACAGAAACAGAGCAACCTCCTCCCTTTTCATCTTCTCTTTCAACTCTCCATGAGGCTGAGGTCAGTTTCCTATTCACCAGCTTTGTGTTAATTTTTTTTTTCTATTCCACCTTAAACAGTGTAGCAGTTACATTCTGTCCAGGATCTCCTTCAAACTTTTCATTTCCAACTTAAATGGACTTAGGTGCCAGAAAGTAACAGTAGCACCATTTAAGGTGGAATGAGAAAATCAACGAAGCTGCCGATTAGGAAGCCACGTGCCGGCTCTTTGAAAGCTCTCAGAGATCTCTCCACCACTGAAAGGCTTTAATGATGTTTACATGGCTCGTCATCCTAATAAGCTCTTTCTCTCAATCTTTGTTCTTCAGATCCTGTTCTGTTTTGTGGACGCACTAGTAATGGTGTGTGCCTACTGCTCTATCTACCGATGT
Organism: Prochilodus magdalenae; assembly: GCA_024036415.1. Taxonomy (NCBI): domain Eukaryota; kingdom Metazoa; phylum Chordata; class Actinopteri; order Characiformes; family Prochilodontidae; genus Prochilodus; species Prochilodus magdalenae. The sequence goes on from JAMWET010003109.1 coordinate 323,092, forward strand.
TGTACTGGAAATAGGTTTGGAATGTGCCAAAGTGTAGGAGAGGAATATTACAACACTAGGGTGACCATACATCCTTTTTTCCTCACACATCTTCTTCTTGGGACCTACAAATGAACCAGCTGGGGTTGGCAAATTGGATTGGGTTTTTGCTTTGGGCAGTTGATATTCATAATCTGTGTTTTTGCTTTACATTGGCCTTTCCCTTTTGGTCCCTCCTTCAAAACTGCTCCTATATCCAGTGCTGCGAGAACCACGTGTGCATTTAACCCACCACTAAAAAAAGGCAGGGCATTTCTTAAACAGTAGAGTCTTTGTGATCTTCCTCATGTTCAGTAAGAGGAGCTTAAGCTCATCAATCTGGTGAAACTGTTTTTACTGTGATCCACAAACTGAACCGGTTGTCACCGGTTATGTTATCTGGAATGTCAGTCTGAATGTTTCTTACTGATACTGCAGCAAACTTATACTACCTTCAGACCTTAAAACTCCTTAGTTTAGTCTGTTGCATGTCTTTAGGCTCGCTCTGAGCAACTGAACCTTGCTCATTCACAAGGGAACTCAGCACAGAGTCTCAGTGCTCATCAGAGTACTGTCTGAACAATCTGCCTGTTTCACAATTTAGTGGGTAACTTGCACATCTGTGAAGACACCATTAATGCTGAAGGGTTCATATGTCATATCTCCAAAAAGGCAACTTTACAGGAGAAAGAAAAATACATCCTTAGCTGTTAATGAAGGTTAAGAGAGAAATTATTCATTCCAACTCATTTTGGAGCATGTCTATTGGTCCATTAATCATAAAATGTTGACACAATATTACGGGCAGCTGGCAATTTCAAAGACAAGATACAAGAGATTTTGTCCCCACAGCTGTGATGCTATATACCATGTCTTTTACAAGGACACCCCTGCAAGTTTCATTTAAACAAGTCATGTTCTGCACGTGTTACAGTGAGACTGCATGTGAGTTTGCATGTGCTAATTGTCCTGCCTGAAGTCCGGACCTGTCATCCATTAAAATATGTGGTGCAATAAATGCAATAAACAACAGCAGAACTCAAGGCCTGCTGAGCTGCTGAGCGTCTGTCACAGCGACAACACCACTGTAAAGGGGAATGTGTGCTGTAACACAGGGGTAAACATGCCCTGCACTTTTCTGGAATATGGTGCAGAAATCATATTCAGCATTAACACATACTTACAAAAAGCTGATGGAATTTAGTATTATATGACACACAGCTCTATATGTATTAAAATAAAGCACAAACAAGCGCCCTGTGTATTGGGTATTAAACTTTTGTTGAACCCCCAAGGCCATCTGACTGAGGACCGGAGAAGAGCCAGGCACAGACTAGCACTAATACATGCTTGTGTTATGGGAAAATTTCAAAATTCCTGTTTTGAGATAAGGGTACCATAACTCAGCCTGACATAATTTGGACAGAATGGTATTAAACGCAATGTATTGAGGATGCAAAGAGGAGGGGTGGCATTACATCACCCTCGGAGACGTGTGTCTGTATCTGTGTGAGTCTACCTGGGAGCTTCTTGGGAGGCATTCTCTGTCATGAATGAAAAATAAAAAACTTGTTTCTCTAGAATCTTTTTAAACCTCTTGAATCTGGTTAAATCTTTTATGAGCTATTTTACAAGGCCTTGTTTATTTAGATTCTTAGTATGTACATAGCTTTATTAGTATCGTAAGTATCGTAAGTCACAAAAAATCAATAGTGAATAAGTCTAAATAGATGTGTGTAAAGGTCATTGTGGTCTGGGTCCATTTAGTTTTTCAGTCTGTCATGACCTTGTTAAAGTGCTGAAGGACATGAAGATCAAATGAATATAAATAAGTCAATAAAAACAGCCATTCTTTTAGCTGAAGAGAAATAATGCTGTTTTCTGAAAGCTGGAATTCTCATGGTCAGCAAGAACATGCACAACACAATGTGTGAAGTCAGGAGAAATGCGATCAGTTGAAAACGCTCCCAAGAGTCTTCCAGGTCCCCAAGGCAACAACAATCAATACTTCATCCCAGCTCCCTTTAAGAGTTTAAAGGTTCAAACAACTGTAGAAGGCCTGGGGTTTTGTTTTTTACTGCATCCATTATGAGCAATTGTCAGGGGATTTAAGGTAAATAGCCCTAATGTACTTTTTTATCATGCACTGTGCTGCCCAACTGATAAGGCCTGCCTCCAGGAAATCACAGGTGAATAGTCCCAGTCATGCAGTAATGACATTTGTTCCCCTGCCACCGGAACACAATGAAGAACTGAAAACTAATCTTCATGGGGACGCATGTTGTACACTGCATGGAGAGCTGATATGGTTTTGTAACATGTCGTATACAGCGGCCTGTGAGCACAATTGGTTTGTAATAGCTCAAGCAACACTACATTACCAGGGTCTTATGTTATTCCCGGTGTTATATGTTCCTCCTTTTCAATTTCATGGAAATTGTTTTGTGTTAGCTTGTTGCCTCAATCATATTTCATTGAAAATTAAATAATAAGAGTCATTTTCTCCACTTCTGGTATAGGTACATACTCTGATGTTATATATTCTGTAAATAAAGCATAGAGCCTTATAAGGCTCCCAGAATTCTTTGTTCCCATTGCCTGTGGTCCAAGTGTCCTATATACCTGTTCTATAGTACCTATGTACCTATATATACATAGAACACTTGAACCACAGGCAATGGGAACATAGAATTCTAAGAACAAATGTGAGAACATATGTCTTTGAGTATATTACATGCTGGGAGCATAGAGCACTGAGAACATGAATTTCTGGGAACATCAGGTTCTAGTGGCACGAAATCCTGGGAGCGTATCGTATTGGGACCATAGAACCCTGGAAACACAGAGCATTGAAACACCGAACTCTCGGAAGATAGAGCATTAGGAGCATAGAACCCTTGGACCACAAGCAATGAGAACATAGAATTCTGGGAACACAGAGCATTGGAAACATACAGCCCTGGGAACATTGAGCCTCGGGTACACATAACCCTGGGAAATCAAGCTTTGGGAACATGGAGCCCTTGAACTATAAGACCAGCCTCGAAAATAAGTTTGCTTCTATAGCTAACTTACTGTGAGGAACCTCTCTGTTCCACCCTCTTTTACCACAGCTGCTTAAATATTCTGCACATTACGTTCTTCATTTCACAGCTGCTATCTGAAAACTTGGCTCACTGAAGAAAACTACAACTTTAGCATGTGTGATATCTGGCTCACCAGCTCACTAGCTCACTTGCTTGCCTTAGTAATCATCCAGAATTGTAGGAATACACTTTCAGAGTAAGAGTAATCTCATGGCTTATCTCTCTCTCTCTCTCTCTCTCTCTCTCTCTCTCTCTCTCTCTCTCTCTCTCTCTCTCTCTCTCTGCTGGCGAGATTACACTGGTGAGCCCTGTGTTGTGTCATGCTACTGTTATGACTGTAGAACTCCAGTTCTTTCTTTAGCGTTTCACCATGTTGCTCCATTCACATCTGTCCTCCATCAGGTATGTTGTTATCTTTGCATATCTTGAAGCATTTTTACTCCAGTGTCATTAGATCAAACCTTTCTACACACAAAGAAGGTTTTATGCCATTCATTCTCGCTGATGGCTCTAAAGGTCAGAAACCCTCACAGTTTGCTGGCCTTTGTGAATCAAATTTGTGGAATGATCATAAATGACTGCTTCAGCTAGCCTTGATGCAGAGTCATTCAACTCTGTGACATCGATAGAGGGCAGGGCTGGTCTTTATGCAGAGTTCACAGGTTTGTGTTGGGAAAATCTCATTTTACACCTCATAGAGGTTTGTAGCTGACATCAGCATAAAGCCACTGAATATCCAGAATCTTTTGCTGTTGTCCATCTACCTCAGACGTGAATGCAGCTTTCTGCTGTCTTCTGAAACTCACCATACTGGGTGTTGTATCAGGTTAATGGTGTCAAAAGTCTGTTCTTTTGGGCACATTTCTTTTTTAGTCAAAAATTGCCAGAATGATGATGTTTTCTTTTAGCACATGCAGCGTAACCCAAGTTTCTTCAGTGCTGTGTTTCATGTTTCATGTGCGATGTATGCTATCTCCATATAACGTCATAGCATGTTAAATTTCTATGCACCTTCTATACCAATACCAATACCTACCTTACATCTACTCAGAATTGTGTCTTATTGTATTTATTATACTGTCTTGCACGTTGCACTTTCTGCAGTTTGTACTGTATTGTTTTTTGTTCTTGTTTTGTTCCATGTGGCACGTAATTTCATTTCACAGTGTACTTGTACAGAGCTGAAACGACAATAAAAGCCACTTGACTTGACTTCAGCCCACTGTTTTAACCTCAGAATCAAAAGGTCTGTATTTCCATATCATGTTTAAATGAGAGCAACCCTTAACTCATGAAATATGGGTCATATGTTTTGACATCACTGCTTTCAGGATGAGCTGATGTAGAGAAATATTAGCTGACTGAATATTGGGGCTGAAAATCATTGGAAACCGACATATCCAATCAATCTTTCCATCTCCATATACAGTCATTGGGAATCTCTGTGTATTAACCAACTCTGGCTGCTAGCGTAGCCATTGAGCAATTTGTCTTATAAATGTAACCGAACTAGCATTAGTGTAACTCTCACATCAGCAGTGCTAAGTGTTTAAACCTCTGTCCACTCACTGTCCACTCTATTAGACACTCCCACCATGCCGGTTTACCTTGTAGATGTAAAGTCAGAGACAGCAATGCATCTGTCACAGCTTTTGTGTTGGTCCTCTAGTTCTTCAGCAGTCACAGGACGCTGCCCACAGGACACTGTTGGCTGGATAGGTGAGGATGGTGGACTATTCTCAGTCCAGCACAGACACTAACACACCACCACCATCAGCTGCTCTGTGGTGGTCCTGACCACTGAAAAACAGATAGCTATCAAAGTATACAGATAAAATGGTTTATAATACTGTCCTGTATCAGTGATCCTGTATCAGAAGTGTAATTAATAATAATAATAATAATAATAATAATAATAATAATAATAACACACATTAATGACTTATTTTGTCCTGGTTCTTTCCACAGGTACCAGGACCTTTCTCCTGGTCTCCCTCCCAGGCTGAGTGACTAACAGGTGGGACGGAGCTGAGCGTCAGGCCCTGCCGGACCACAAGGTCACCCTGCCATCACTCAGGCACCATCTGTCCCCTCCACCCTCCCCTGGGCTCATTAGCACTGAAAGCTCTGTTTGTTTCCTCTGCTCATTTCTCCATTTCTCTTTCTCCGTTTGCGTGCATGTGTGCAAGTACATATTAACACACCATGTTGGTCAGAGGATAAGAAACCTCTCCAAGCTAAATCTCTTTGCATCCGATTACTGTATACATGGCATGGTTGGAATTACCAAGTCTCCAGGGTCCTCACTGAACCACAGATCGAAATGCGAAGACAGACATCTGAACAGATCGCACATCTGCCCATCTCAGCACACACACTTCACACATGCAAACGCATGCACATGCATCCTTATACACAAGCGCGCTGACATGACAGCCTAGAAATCAAATGCATGGGGAAAAGAATGAGGATCAGGGATTGTGGAAGGAATGAGAAGGCTTGACTTTTCTGGCTATGCAGCCTCTTTCTGCCGTCTCTCATTAATCAATGCATTAGCTCGGACGGTGTCATTAAAGCAGTATTCAGGCCTTTTCAGCCTAATCTCTACATGCACACAGTCAATTACCACAGACACTATTCTGCCTGCCCTTAGAAAGGATCACTAAACACACTGATTCAGAACAGACAGCAAAGAACTGCACATTCCAGGGGCTTCTTTAAAGGGTCTGAATCCTGGAACTGAATTTTCAGCTTGTTTTAGCATGCAAACATTGTGAAAGTTGTATGAATGGCTCACTCAGGTCTACATTTGGAATCCAGGTTGCAGGTTTGCTCCACCCATTCACATTAAAGCTATAAGGTGTGTTTCACCCTAGACTGCTTTAGGCATTAGGCATGTACCGGTACCACTTTTTCCCTTTCCGTGTGATCCCAGCTGGACTATTTATTCTAAAATGTTCTAAAATACGATGTAACGGTCCGTTAATGTTTCCAGTAGGGAGGTTTCCTCTGGTTTTCAGAATGTCCTTTCTAAATGTAGGATAAAATTCTATAAAACTGAGAATGTTCTTCTTTTGTTCTCATGTAACATGATCTGTGGCCCTGACACCATCCTCAAAACCTCTGAACGTTGCTGTTATATCATTGTCTTAGTTAACACTGAGGCTCGTAGAGACTGAAATGATTATCTGAAAGGATAAACATCTTTAAAACGTTCTTTGAACATTACACCAAAACATTCTCTTTAGAAATGTTCTTTATTAGAACTTGTAGGTAAGCTTACCAAAAGTTCTCGTAACGTCCCCTGTTAGCTTGGAGGACTCCTCCTACAATATACGTCGTTACCAATTACCAGTATATCTGACATACCTAATGAGTAACTAATGAATAAGTCCTGATATTTGTACAATTACATTTTTAAAATGATTTATTTTGGTAAAGTCTGTATTATGTGTCACAAATAAATCACAACCAGTTTGAACTGAATGACACAGACTTGTTGGATTCTATATATTAGATGCTGAAGGAAACCTATTTTTGTTATTTGTTATATACGCTCACACAAAAATGAGTCAACTTGTATGTTTAAGGTGGTAGTAAATTTTTTGACTAAATTGCTGACATTCTGCTATTAGGAGAAATATCCTGACCCCGAGTTTGGATCATAACACATTAGTAAGCTCACCGAACAAAAATAAGAGTCACCTTGTGTGTTTAAGGTTGTAGTAACTTTAGGCTCCTGCAGATGGCACTGCACAAGGATGGTGGGGCTATAAATACCTGTGTGGTGTGTAACGGGATTCATAGACTGAGAAGAGGTGGTATGGTGCAGTGAATGTCTTGTTTCATGTGTGGACAATGGATCACAAAGCAGATGTTAATGATTGGCTAAAAGGAGTGACTGCATGTGGGCATGGCCAAAGACCATAGTGTGAAGGAAGCAGCTGAATCTGCAGGTGTATGGAAGCGTGCGGTCATACAGGTCTACCAGCAGTGGCTAAAATCCCAGTCTACAGGAACCTCTCCTCAGGATTGTGCAGGGAAGACATCCACCATCCATCTACTCAATTCTTTTGTGCGAGCCTCTTTAGTATTTATCATTATATAATTAGGAATAAAAAGATAATAATTAATTATTAGTTTAAAACAAAACTGGACATATATACATATGTATATATACATACTATAGTTTTGTTTATATATATATATATATATATATATATATATATATATATATATATATATATATATATATAAATATACACATATACATATACATATCATACATATAAAAAACAAAACTGGACTATATAATAGACGGTTATATAAATAATATATATATATATATATATATATATATATATATATATATATATACACATATACATATACATACATATAAACAAAACTGGACTATATATACGGTATATATATATATATATATATATATATACACATATACATATACATACATATAAACAAAACTGGACTATATATACGGTATATATATATATATATATATATATATATACACATATACATATACATACATATAAACAAAACTGGACTATATATACGGTATATATATATATATATATATATATATATATATATATATATATATATATATATGTAGCCTGTATTATGTACACTTAAACAGCCTCCAGTCCGGCAGTCAGTTTCTTACACGCCCTGGATGCTGACTATAAGTGACTGCGTGGTGGGAGATGGGTGACTGAGAGAAGTCATAGAGGAAAGCGTCGCCCGTTAGTGTGTTTTCCCAGGAAATGCTGCTACTACACATTTTGCCAAGAACATTTTTACTGATGCTTCTCTTCCAAGAAACTGTTCAGTGGTGCTGGTCATTGGTGTCCCATCACTGATGCTGACTCTGCATTTAGATACCAGTATTATCTGTATAGGATCAGTAATAGTCCAATCAGAACATACCTCATTTACATATATCAGTTTAAAGGCACAGTAACAAGAATACAGTACATGATAAAAGTATAATCTATGGTAATGCATAAATGAACTACAGCTGCTGGTTAAAACTGTGCCATCATAAGTGGATGTATGTGAAAATGAAATACACCTGTAAAGGAAAACTAACTGTCTGTCTGTCCATGTCTTTTAGACTCATCTCTGTCTGTTGTGTCTGTAACACACACATGATCATTTCACTGAAAACATACTTATAATTGAAACGGTGGGCTTCAGCACCTGCCCACTGGCTCTTATTGTAGATGAGTCAATGGTTTTCATGCAGGACACTGAGATCCGCCTCTGTGCTACAGATGCAGCAGACAGAGATTAGGCTGAAAACGCTGGACTGCTCTTTTAAGCGCATTCCAATGGCAGGTGAAGCAGGTTTGGAAGGAATGCTATGGGAACCCCGAGGTACCTCAGCAGCCGCTGGAGGAGTGAGTGTCGGGCTCTTTGCGCTGCGCTCCGTCAGAAGGCATGCACACCAAGAAAACACATCACCACTGGAGCCTCACATCCCTTTTACAACAGCTCAGTCCTCCTCTCCTCTCCTCTCCCCTCCCTGCTGCTGCTCACTCTGTCTGCACGGCGGATTACACACCCAGCCACACAAGAGCCAAAATAAAGCCCCCCAGGCCTCTTACCTTTCACTGCCTCACTTCGTCTGCGTGTGTGTGAGTGAGGTGTTTCCTCGTCTGATGGAAGCCCCCTCTGTAGCGATGTCTGCCACGCTGGTCTACATTCACTGTGGCGTGGATGCCTACTCTAGTGCTGCTGCGACTCCCTTCCCCCTCCCTCTCTCTCCCTCTCTTTCTCTCTCTCTCTCTCTCATACTCAATCTCTCCTCTTATCTCCCCCCTCACTGCCTTCCCCCCTCTCCCTCTTTTTCTCCCTTTCTCTCAGTCTCTCCTCTTACTCCCCCTCACTCTCTTCCCCTGTCTCTCCCTATCTCTCTCCCTTACACTCTCCTTTTATCTCTTTCTCTCTCACTCCTTCTCTTTTACCAGCTTTTAGCTTTTCCTTGAACAATCTCTTGCTGTATCACTATCCCCTGTGCTCCGTTTCTTTATACCGCCCCTTCTCAATCTATCTCTGTACACAATCCCACTCCTCTGTCTCTCTCTACCTTACTCTTGTTTTCGTTTTCTCATACTCTGTGTCCTTCTTCTTAGCCCTCTGTCCTCTTCATCCTCTCTATCCTCGGGTACTTTTCTTGTCCTCTCTTTTCTCTGCTCATTCCCTTTCTCTCTCTCTCTCTTGCTTCTCTGTCACACTCTTTCTCTCTCTCTTTTCCCATCTCTGTCTCTCTTTCTTCTCATTCTCTACCTCCTCTCTTTCACATTTCACCTTTGCTATTTCTCCTTCTCTCCACCTCTCTCCTTCTTCACTTTCTCCCATCTCTTCCATCCTCTCTCTGTATACCTCCTAACTTCTCTCTGTTTTCTCTTTACCCCCTTTAACCATCTCACTCTTCTACTCACACCCCACCCCCCCACCCCCTCTCCCTCTCTGTCTCTGCCCTGGCGTACGGTGGGCAGTGACTGGGATGCTGTATTGAGGGAATGTACAGCATGCTCTATGGTTCACACTCTTCCTCCACCTTCAGCCTCCTGCCCAGACTTAGGTCAAACAGACGCCTCGCTGTCCACTCTCATTAAGCTCCAGCACAGAGGTGGGACTGGCTCAGTCAGATGTTTGTAGCAGACATGAGGAAAAGAGCATCAGTCTGTCACTCTGTTTGGGTTAGACAGAGACTGCGGGGCGTCTCTTTATGAGACGTGCCTGTCTGAGAGAGAGGACACAGTGATGCTTCACTCTGTCTGGCCTTTTGTTCAGCTCTGTTCAGCTCTCAGGCATTTCAGCAACAAGACCACTGAGGATAGAATACAGAGATGTGGCATTTATCTGGGTGTCTACTTGTGTTGTGAAAACGAAAGGTCACCATGGCGATAGGATACCGTTACAGAGATGTTTCACTGGGCTCTAAAATAATTAAGCTGCTTCTCTTAATGATTACTCCAGAATCATTCTACCTAGTTTCAGTTTCCTGCATGTATATATATATATATATATATAGCATTCATATGATTGATTAATTTGATTAATAATTACAGCAGAATACAAAACCCATGTGAAAACACACATGGAATAAAAGACAGTGTTCAGATGCTGAAGCAACTCCACTGCTGCGCTCCCTTAATTGGCTTCCTGTCGTTGCCTGCATCAGATTTAAAACTCTGATGCTGGCCTACAAAGCCAAGAATGGACCAGTGCCTCCCTACCTTATGGCAATGGTGAAGAGTCGAGCTGTAACTCGTGCCCTTCGCGCTTCAAGTACAGCTCGACTCGAACCGCCATCCCTGAGGACACATGGAAGACAAGCGTCCAGACTCTTCTCTGTCCTGGCTCCCAGATGGTGGAATGAACTCCCACTGAGCGTCAGAACAGCAGAGTCTCTCGCGGTCTTCAAACGCAGACTGAAGACCCATCTCTTCGTAATGCACTTCAGTGAGTGAGCTCTAGCAGACGTGTAAATTGTGTGTATTGTATTGCACTTATAACGACCTTTTCTCCTCTATAGGAATGAGCACTGGGCTGGGGTTGCCAGGTAATGCTTTACTTGCTCTATGTCTGTGTATTAATCTCTAGGTACCAGCACTGGCCCCCTGTTCGGGCAGTGTCTGAGCTCCTGGTGAGTTTTAGGCTCTAAACTTCCAGTACTAGCTGGAATATTATCCAACGGAACACTAAGCACGGTTGTAAGTCGCTCTGGATAGGAGCGTCTGCTAAATGCTTTAAATGTAAATGTAAATGGTCTTTATCACCAAATTCTATGACAGTATTTGAAGTTGGCTTTTTCGCATAACAGCTATTTTTTTTACATGCATAAGTTCACATGCTTCAAAAGTACATTTGGTCAAGTGTGAAAGATGTTTGCAAGCTCGGGAGAAGTCTAGAAAAATTTGCCGCTTTGTGGCTTCCAGCAAACTCTGGCCTGCCCTGCTCTCTGCATGCAAGCTGCTCTTGGTGTGAGGTAGTGAGGTAGGTTATTTTGTTTAGAACAGCACTTCCTGTTTCAAATTTTATGATGGTGTTTAAGGATTGTTGTCTTGTTGACTTCTTGAGTGTTTGTATCCAAGCGGGGAAAAAAAAGAAATGGATAAAGCTAGTGCCTACCCTGCAAGTGATATATGGAATTGAGAAATCAAGATTCCACATCCTGGATAAAATTCTTGTGTCTAACAATAAACCAACATATATTGAGCCCCTCCTCCAAACAATCCTCATGTGCAGATGCATATATCTGAGAGAAGTGTTACCATCGCCACCGTAAAACTTCAATTTTAGGCCTCCTGTATCAGTAACACAGTAAAGTTGAGCAGAACAAAGGAACATTTGGAACATTTTGCGCATCACAGTAATGATAAGCAGTGCTCCAGATACACCTAACCAATTGTTTCTCAACTCTGGACCTGGAGGCCAAAAGCCCTGCCCTTTTTAGATCAGTTTAGCTCCCAACTGATCCAACTAATCTGCTCTGTAACAGCCTGTTATTAAGTTGAAGTTTCAGGGAAAGCTCGAAAATGCGCAGGGCAGAGGAGCAGGTCTAAGAAACACTGGCTTAGGTGTATCTGGAGCAATGTACGCAGGTCAGTGGCAAACCCCCATAAAGACGGCAGTCTTGCACTACCAGTCACATTTCTGTCATGCTTGGCTACAAGCACGTCTCAACCAAATGCATTCTGCATGCTGTAATTACTTTTTATTGATCTGCTAAAGAGCAGCTTATCATTTTCCAGACATCATCACTGAGTATCAGACTAGGGTTCATTAAGCAAGACTGTTAAAGGTGCATTAGTGATTAATCCCTTTCTAGCCGAGCGGTAGGCTCTTAAGGGTGTTGCCCTGTTCTTCTTTATGTAGTTGTTGATGATAGAAGTATGGCATCATATGGCATCATAAAAACTCTATATAGTCTACATCGCAATGTAGTACCCAGAGTGTGGTCCTCTGCCTAGCTAAGACAAGTTGTCAGCCTGGCTATCAGTTAGTTTATCTTTGGGTGGTTGTGGTTGCTTCCAGGAACCTAGCTGAAAGTGTCAAGACAGGGTCCTCCTGGAGGAGCTTTGATCATTCTTCTTAGTTATCTATGAAAACTTAAAATTCTACTTTTTCAGAGAGACCTTTCAACTTATCATGCTATTCAAGTAACTTAACATATTCCAACACGTCATTTGGCCATGTCTCCTTAATCTGAGGGGCCTCATTGTGTTACAGTGTGTGAAGTTACTCACTAGGAAAGCCAAATTGAGTGCACAAGCTTATGAACACTTAGGGTTCAGTTTATACTGGCTTATTGCTGAGAGTATAGTTAAGAACGTCCTCACTGTTCTTCTTTGTAATGAGCTTCAGTGGACTGTCACACATCGTTCTACAGCAGCACTTGTAACAATTTCAGCTTAAAATAGCAGCTCTGAAATCAGTGTCATTGTACTTTGACCATTTACCTCGATAAGTAGGTAATGGTGTCTCTGTCATTGCCACTTCAGGCCTGGAATGCCCACTTTGGTGCTCTATATCTTTGGAGGAACAAGACCTCTCACAAGAACAGCGCAGCTCTTTACAGCACCTCGTCCACACCAGCAACTATGGGTCTTCAACTAGCTATAAGAAGCAGCTAGTATTTCCAGGATTCCCGGCATGGACACCATGACTGAGGCTGAGAAGACATGGAAGAAGACGTAAAGATGTTGTAAAGAGAGAGTGAGTGAGCAGGATAGCAGCTTTTACTCAGGGGCGAAAGTTGAACGATGTAAAATGACGCGTGAAAGTCTGATGGCTAACAGAAAAACAGTGAACATCTGACGGCAGTTTGTTCAGCCCTACCAACGCTGTTAAAGAATGTTTCTGACGTTGGCTGTAACCTTTTCCAAGTCATATTTGTCTCACGGGGCTTTGTAGTTTTTCCAGACACTAAAACAGATCTGACCTCAGGCCGCTTTGCAGAGAAATAAATTTACCGCATGCCAGTGGTCTGCGTTTCTCATGCTGAGAAAACCTTGAAAGTTTGAGTCACCTGTAATAAAATCCTGTAATAAAATCCTGCAATATGCCGTAATATAATAATGTAATATCCTGTCACTGCTGCACGTTGTAGGCCCACATGGTTATTTCTCCTCTAATGTTGTCTTTGCAGGTGTCCAAATTCCAGCTCCGAGTCAGGTTTCACTTTGCGTATATGGGTGTTACATAATGCCACAGTTTACATTCGCAGTTTTGGTTGTTTACAGATATATGGATATATTCTGTAGCGTTTATAGCGTTCTGTGTCCTTTGGCTTGTTTACAAATGCCTATGTACAGGTGTTCACCAGGGAAGCTCAAAGCTTACTTTGTAACCCTAACCCTAACCCTTCAGGAGGAATCCATAGGCAAATGATACCAATTATTGAATAATGCGGCGTCAAAGGTGGAATTAAAAAAAAAGAAGCCAGCTTCAGTCTCGTCTAGTGAGCTTCATTATCGCCACGGGACGGTGTCTTGCATTACATGCATTTCTGTGAAGGTGGTCCACTCAAAGCATGACTTTAAATCATAAGGAATCATAAATCTACTTGTTATGTAATGTCTACCATGTAAGCACTTTGTACATATTGTGTTTACATACCTATATAAAAGAAAGGCTGTTGATTCATCATCCAAATTCCCCTTTGCATGTTATAATTCCATCTTCGAAAAGTGCTTCTGATGTTTCTTGTTAACTCTACTGAATTTGTATTTTGGCAGATCAGCATCACAACTTCATGACCTAATAATGTGAATCAGGTAACTGTGTATAGGTACACTGTTGCTATTGCTATTGGGTGATTGGATTTGGCATGGACTGGACAAGGTTCTGGATGTAGGCCACATCATTGTTCAGACACTCCTACATCAAAGAATTGTACAGTTGGGCCAGATTTGGCAGATGCCTTCCCTGGCACAATTCCGAGGAGAGTTCCCTGTAGACTGGGATTTTAGCCACTGCTGGTAGACCTGTATGACCGTACGCTTCCATACACCTGCAGATTCAGTCCCTTCCTTCACACTGTGGCCTTTGACACGCCCACATGCTCAGTCACTCCTTTTAGCCAATCAGTAACATCTGCTTTGAGACCAATTTACCACACATGGAACAAGACATTCACTGCACTGTACCACCTCTTCTCAATCTATGACTTCTGCCACACACCCTGCGGGTTACTAATAGTCTGAGCTTGTTCTTGCAGCGCCATCTTACTACCATCAAGTTACAGCCACCTTAAACACAAAAATCGACAGATCCCTAATTTTAATATGTCTTAATTAACATTTCCTCTGATATCACATTGATTAAAGTCTCAGTTAAACAAAACAGAAATCAACTAGGTATATTTCATTTAAACATGCTTAGCATTTGATGGAACCCAGCATGCACCATGTTAGCCCTTGCTTTCAGGATAATACATTACAGCCTATTAGCATATTATTTGTCAGGACAAATTTTTGTTCTTCTGTATTGATCTTTTGCTGTGGCAGTTCTGCTTTCTTGCATGTATGTCTCTACTCAGTGTTTTGCATGCTCCAGTTAAATGTAATTGATCTTCATTCTAAAGAAGTGAAATCCATACAAATACATTCAAGACAAAGCATGACGGTTTTCTCCCCATAATCCCCTACTCAGACATTTCTAAGTAAAGAGGGAGGCAGAGAATGAAGAGCAAAAAAGGAAGTTGAGAATATGAAGGCTGGAGTGAGACGTAAGGTGATGTGCTGCTGTCTCGCGCCCACATGCAATTAGCCAGACCTAGATCTGTGTCACATTTTCAAGGTATCTAAGGGCCAGACCTTCCACGAACGAAACTGAATTAATCTGAACTCTGAAAATGAGTGCACAGTGGCCCTGCTTTTTCTTCATTTTCCCAAAAACAAAAGCTAATGAAGCTGTGGGTGAAATATCAATACTGGTGTTGTTTACTAAGTCACTCGTGTTGACTGGCAGATTAACTGCTGATTTCAACAAACCTTCAGCAGACTTACAATCAGCCTCACCACATATACTAATGCGGTAAGAAGTGCACGATCGGGCTGTCGAGGTTTTAAAAAAGCTCCTATCATCCTATAATCATTTCCTTCTCCTGTGGTTTTCTTCATCCGCAGCTAATCAGCATTGAACCTGACTTTTGCTACATAACTGACAATTAAAAAAAATTTAAAGTTGTGCAACCCCTGATATAAATACAATAGAGACGACCCGGGACAAATGTACGATGGCCAAGAAGTGCAAACAAATCAACATTTCAGAAAATAAAATTACAAAAAATAATAATAAATTACAAACGCAAAAAAAAATTACTTTTAAGAAAACAAAAATAATTTTGAATGTAGAAAATCATCATCAATCTACAGTAATTTACTCTGAACAACAAAGTAGCAGCCTGTAACACTGAATCCTCTACAGCGCTAAAGGAACATGCTCTGAAAAAGAACAGCGCGAGCTGTGAATGGACGCGCCAGCAGTGGATGCTATAAGGAAAGCTTTGATTAACAACGGTCCGCACTTCCTTGTGTTAGACCTACCCTCGGTCAGAACTTACAAAAAATTTGTAAAAGTGTTTCGGTACTGGTAAAAGTGTTTCACGTCATGTAAATTTGTTTTTATTTATGTCATTTTGTTTTCTTGAATATTAATTTGTTATGTGCTTCTTGGCCGCCATACAAATAGCACGCACCTGGGCAAAATCTATATCTGCACATATCTAGACACATTCATTTTAATGTGGCCACTGACCCGTCATTCAAAGGCAGCCTCCCCCAAGACTAAGCATATTAATAACATATTGATAAACATACGTACACATATTTCAAAAACCCGACACATCCTGATGTGAGCAGCTGGGTCCTGTTTTGTTCAGACGGATATTTCTAGCTTTAATGTGATGCTCTGCTGTTTAAGTGTAACTGATAGTTGTGTAGAGTTCAACTACTCTGCTTATTGCGGCACCATGTTCATGCATGCAGACATAGTGCACATGATCCATAAGGCGTTAACGTTTACTACCCACATGTGCCATCCATCCTTCTGATATACCACACCTCTACTGCAGTGTGCTATCACACACTCCCTGACTCTCTAATGATTCTCAAGCTTCACAGCTCTTCTATATTTAGCTCTCAGCATATACTGTACAGGCAAACATATGGCCATTGGAGTCCACTTCACTAACAAGCAGAGATGTAGGCACCTGAGAGAGAGAGAGAGAGAGAGAGAGAGAGAGAGAGAGAGAGAGAGAGAGAGAGAGAGAGAGAGTGAGTGAGAGAGAGAGAGAGAGAGAGAGAGAGAGAGAGAGAGAGAGAGAGAGAGAATAAAGAGTCAGCTGCATAATGCTTAGACAGTTTAGCATTAAGGCTGTGAAAGGGTGAAAGGGATTTCTGGGGATAGTAATATAGGGTTGTAGGCATAGCCCCTTAGTTCAAAATCAGCCAATGGGAAGTCTGGAGACTGGCATGCTGGATGGGTAATGAATGCTGCCTCAGATGAACTAATAGCCTGACAGAGCAAACAAGTGTCAAATTGGATGAGGTTGGATGCCAGTGATGAAGACACCAAGGTCTCTTCTATTCTATGAATGACGTGCTCTGCAATGTTGTGCTGCCGCCACGCTTTCTTCCAGTCATCTATCAGTGCTGACAAGCAGTTTGAGAAAGTCCTGTAACTCGGATGGATTGTCGCCTCTTCATTCCATTGTTCATCAGTCTCTCTTTGTGTAGCTGAGTCAACACATAGCAACACTGATAATCCACAGCTCTTTCTCCCTTATTGCCACTGGCATTAGCTTTATTGACAATACTGTATGATAACAACAACAACAAAAACAACAACAACAACAACAACAACAACAATAATAATAATAATAATAATAATAATAATAATAATAATAATAATAATAATAAATGCAATGATATAATAATTGCAATAATTATTCTAATTAACACATTAATGGGAAAATCATATTTACCTTTTTATACAAATCTCACTTCTCCCCTTTCTCCCCTTCTCTATATCCCTTTGTCTTACTTTCTCTTCTCTCTTTCTTTTTTCTCTTTTCCTCTTTATGGCCAATTAATTATAACAGCAACAATAACAACAACTAAGAACAATAAGTTCAGTCACAATTATAAATATAATTATATTCATATAAATTTACAGTAATCATCAGACACCCCCAGGAGGATCATGGGAGGTGCATCCTCTGGAAAAGAGACATGTGGCCAGGCATATGGTATTGTTATGTGTTATCCTGTGTGGGGATGTGGGGTTATAGTGTGGGTGTTCTGCTCACTGGGAGTGACGTGTGAGATCAGTGTGTGGTTATGTGTCCTTCCTGCTGGTGTATTTAATAAAGAGCACTTCTTACAGCAGAATTACAGCCTCCCCTGTGAATCATGGTCCTGCTTTACCCTGTACCACCATTACAGGATAATGAATATGATTATAATTATAAATCTAATCATGAGAAAATAATTACATTCAGTGTTTTCTAATCTCTCTTTTTCTTGTTTTCTAATTTTCTCTCTCTCTCTCTCTCTCTCTCCCACACATGTTGTCTGTTTCTACTCTCACTCCAGAAGAAGAGGAAAAGCTCCTGGTGTGTGGGTGGGGTGTGTGATGGGTTTATTCGGTTGCTCAGCAGAGAGTGCGAGCTCTAATGCAGTAACTGAAACACCTGGCAACACAAATACTCTCTCCCTCGTTCCTTTATAGGTTCATATTTACCTGCCGCCCACTTAAAGAACAAGCCAAGTGCACATGATAGTGTGGTTCCCGTGACACATGGAAATACTTGGTGTTAGTGTATGTGGTGTGTGTGGTGACTGTGGTGTGTGCAGAGTGGTGCAGAGGTCAGGTTTATTGTGTGCAGACCAAAACCTCTGGGGACTTTTGGTCATTGTAAACACCACAAACTGGTGTTCAAAATGTCAGTCATTTAATTCTATGGCCAAGGTAAATTTAGGGCTGAGATTAAAGTAAAGGTTAAGGTTAAGATTGAGGTTAGGGTTGGGGTTAAAGTAAGGGTTAAGGTTAAGATTGAGGTTAGTGCTGGGGTTAAAGTAAGGGTTAAGGTTAAGATTGAGGTTGGGGCTGGGGTTAAAGTAAGAGTTAAGATTAAGATTGAGGTTAGGGTTGGGGTTAAAATAAGGGTTAAGGTTAAGATTGAGGTTAGGGTTGGGGTTAAGTAAGGGTTAAGGTTAAGATTGAGGTTAGGGTTGGGGTTAAAGTAAGGGTTAAGATTAAGATTGAGGTTAGGGTTGGGGTTAAAGTAAGGGTTAAGATTAAGATTGAGGTTAGGGTTGGGGTTACAGTAAGGGTTAAGATTAAGATTGAGGTTAGGGTTGGGGTTAAAGTAAGGGTTAAGGTTAAGATTGAGGTTAGGGCTGGGGTTAAAGTAAGGGTTAAGATTAAGATTGAGGTTAGGGTTGGGGTTAAAGTAAGGGTTAAAGTTAAGACTGAGTTTAGGGTTGGGGTTAAAGTAAGGGTTAAGATTAAGATTGAGGTTAGGGTTGGGGTTAAAGTAAGGGTTAAGATTAAGATTGAGGTTAGGGCTGGGGTTAAAGTAAGAGTTAAGATTAAGATTGAGGTTAGGGTTGGGGTTAAAATAAGGGTTAAGATTAAGATTGAGGTTAGGGTTGGGGTTAAAGTAAGGGTTAAGATTAAGATTGAGGTTAGGGTTAGGGTTAAAGTAAGGGTTAAGATTAAGATTGAGGTTAGGGTTGGGGTTAAAGTAAGGGTTAAAGTTAAGATTGAGTTTAGGGTTGGGGTTAAAGTAAGGGTTAAGATTAAGATTGAGGTTAGGGTTGGGGTTAAAGTAAGGGTTAAGGTTAAGATTGAGGTTAGGGCTGGGGTTAAAGTAAGGGTTAAAGTTAAGATTGAGTTTAGGGTTGGGGTTAACGTAAGGGTTAAGGTTAAAATTGAGGTTAGGGCTGGGATTAAAGTAAGGGTTAAAGTTAAGATTGATATTAGGGCTGGGATTAAAGTAAGGGTTAGGGTTAAGATTGAGGTTAGGGTTAGGGTTAAAGTAAGGATTAAGACTGAGGTTAGGGTTGGGGTTAAAGTAAGGATTAAGATTAAGATTGAGGTTAGGGTTAGGGTTAAAGTAGGGCTTAAGGTTAAAATTGAGGTTAGGGCTGGGATTAAAGTAAAGGTTAAAGTTAAGATTGATATTAGGGCTGGGATTAAAGTAAGGGTTAGGGTTAAGATTGAGGTTAGGGTTAGGGTTAAAGTAAGGATTAAGATTGAGGTTAGGGTTGGGGTTAAAGTAAGGATTAAGATTAAGATTGAGGTTAGGGTTAGGGTTAAAGTAGGGCTTAAGGTTAAGACTGAGTTTAGGGGTTGGGGTTAAAGTAAGGGTTAAGGTTAAGATTGAGGTTAGGGTTAAAGTTGGCTGTAGCCTGTAAGGGATGAACGCTCTTAATAAAGCTTCCAAGTAAAAAAGTGGAAATAATAAAAGGCAGATCTTTTGGATGGTTACAGGGAGGATTAGTTTAGATGCTGCACAGCAGTGTTCAGCTGCAGTCCTACAGAAGGACAAAGAAATGCTCATCAGAGAGAAGAGAGAGAGAGAGAAACATTGAGCTAGCAGAGGGTCTGCGGTTACCTTGGTTTCCTCAGTGTTGCTGGCTTTAACGTCTCTACACTGATCAATCAACTGAAGTGATGCAAAGCCTTTCTAACAGCAGCTCGGCTTCAGGGGACTATTTTGAGCGAAACTCACATTTTCAGGTGTTGACAGCCTCTGAGGGGACGCAGTCTAGACTGATCCGAGGAGCCATCTACATTACTAAATTAATAGCTGTGCAATCCAACATAAGTAGGTCAGGCAAGAACAACAGCCATGTGTAGCTTAGTGTTAAAGGGCAATTCCACCAATTTACATGTACAGCATTCAGCTGACGCTCTTATCCAGAGCGACTTACAAGGTAATTCGTATTACAGGGAGGCCAGTGTAGTGTTAGGAGTCTTACCCAAGGACTCTTATTGGTGCAGCACAGCATAGCAACCCAGACCAGGATTCAAACCCCAGTATCCCACATGTGGTGGTGGCTCCCTGGTGGGTAGTGGTGGTATTTGCTGAGCTACACATTTATTAAATGCTCTGAAGGAGTGAGTGAAACAAACACCAATCGGAGTGGAATGGTTTATAGCAGTGCAACTTATAAAGTCTGGTTGACTGTTAGACAAAACACTTCGAGACCGACGTGTGCAGAACTAAAAACCAGGAATGGTTTATTACAAAACAGGCAATCACAGCAAGCACCAGTACACAGCGAAAACAATGGGAGAAGCTAAATCAGAGTCCGGGACAGGCGGAGGTCAGAACCAGGTAGAACAAGCAGCGAAGGCGAACAAGTTTACAGGGGAAGACCGAAGAGAGAAAGCAGAGGTACAAACCGTGGAGTCAGGACACGAGCAAAGGGATAAGGCAAAAGAGTAGTCAAGGAACGAAGAGAGTCGGAAACCAGAGTAATACCATACGAAGAAAGAGCACTCAGGATTGCTAACCTAGGTTTGGCAAAGCTTCGCAAAGCGTGAATGTTTGTGAGTGGCTTAAATACAGGAAGTAATTGGATACAGCTGAGGTTAAAACTCAGGCTATCTCGAGCGAATCACAGAGTCCGACCGTGGGCGCCTAGACATGACGTCATCGAACGTGGCCCTCTGGGAAATGGAGTCCTGAAGAGCGGAGAAGCCGGGGAGAGGTGGAGGCGTGACATTGACCCAGTGTCAACAACACAAATACAGCCATTTTATTCACTACTGAAAATGAAACTAATTCCTGCCTGAGTTTTCATATGCAACAATGTCCAACAGCACTTGTGTCCCTGCATGTAACTCTCTTTTTAATGGCCTATCCACACCTGAAAGGTTAGTTCAAGGTCCAAACCAAGGTTTATGTTTTAGTTACACAGTAGACATGTGATCTGGTTGGTTTTCTGGTTTAACGTTGCAGTTTTATCAAGAAAACAACCCCGTCAAGCAAAAATCAAGCAATTAAAATACAGTTATTTGGTCTCCTCTTTTCCCCGCGTGCTACTGCAGCTCCTTTTTATTTCTCTTCCAGGCTTTTTTTTCTTCTTTTGTTTAATAGGTGATGATAGCCTGCCTCAGCCTCCTGTAACTGTAAGTATCTTCATGCTGCATGCAAACCGAATCAGGTCTCACTTTAATCCAGACTGAGACTGCCCCTGTGGGTCTGACCAAATTGGGGCCCTTTTGTCTAGACTGTGGTCGGAGGTACCTTGCAAACCTGCTATTTTGGTTTAGGCAGAACTAAATAGGCTGGATCAAAGAATACAGGTGAGAAAGCACCCTAAATTTGAAACTTACAATCTAAAAACCTTATCTCAGACACCAGACAGTGTATTCATAGAGGTTTAGCGCAACAACTTTTGAGGGCATCTTGTTTCCTTCACCACCACTGAGAACATATCTGACATGGTAAGCTTCTGTAGCAATTCACCTTCACTGTTCAATTAATAATGCAGACATTTAGAAAAACTGCTGGAATACCCATTAGATTTAAAGACTGGGTGAATTGGCACACACCTGCACTGTGAAGCTTTGGTTAAGGATTCTGAAAAAAATGTAAAATGTATGAATTTGAACAATTTGAGCACAAAACTGATGTCCGCCATGCATTAAAAAATAAGTCTAGTTATTTGTATCATGATTTCAGTATCGGAATAGAGAAACCCTGTATTACCAGACACTACTCCCAATGTTCTCCTAAAAGAAGGTTTTCGGGAAATTTACATTTACAGTGGCATGTGCAGTGCAAGCGAGTTTAACCCCAAACTGAACATTCAATAAAGTGCACAGATGTACCTCTAGGGGGCAGTGCTGGGCATGTTCCAGCAGACAGGCTGAGGGGACTGTCTCCAGGGTTATGAGCAGCTGTCTCTGTCTCAGCTATGTGGAAGTCTCCACCCTGCCTCTTCCCAATAAAGTCTTTATCCGTCTGTTAGCCGTCAGTGTTTTCATGTTAACATGTGACTCATGTTTTCCACCTGTGCTGTAGTATAGAGCAGCCCATACGGTATATTGACCTACGTATATGAATCTACTGTTTTACTGGATGCCAGTTATTATCATGAGGATGGTGACACCACAGTAACAGCTGCAGGAGAATATATTGGATAGTTTAAAGGGAGTGGGGGTTTGGGTGGGTGTGGAGGCATTTTAGAACAAGTAAATATTAAAAAGGTTCTAGAATACTGTGATTGGGTGAGTACATTCTAGAACACTGTAAATTTGGAGAATATAATAAAACCGTGGAACAGTGTGATTGGGTCAGAAACTAGAACAGTGTGATCGGGTGAGTGCATTCTAGAACAATGTGATTGGGTCAGAATCTAGAACACTGTGAATTGGGAGAACATATTTAAACACTGTAAATGTGAGTACACATTCTAGAACTGTGTGTTTGAGTGAGTACATTCTAGAACAGTGTGATTTGGGCGAACATATTAAAACAGTGTAAATGGAAGTGCATATTCTAGAACAGTGAGTGAGTCAGAACAGTGTGATTGGGTGAGTGCATTCTAGAACAATGTGATTGGGTCAGAATCTAGAACACTGTAAATTTGGAGAATATAATAAAACCGTGGAACAGTGTGATTGGGTCAGAAACTAGAACACTGTAAATTTGGAGAATATAATAAAACCGTGGAACAGTGTGATTGGGTCAGAAACTAGAACACTGTGAATTTGGAGAATATAATAAAACCGTGGAACAGTGTGATTGGGTCAGAAACTAGAACACTGTGAATTGGGAGAACATATTTAAACACTGTAAATGGGAATACACCATCTAAACTGTGTGTTTGAGTGAGTACATTCTAGAACAGTGTGATTTGGGAGAACATTAAAACACTGTAAATGTGAGTACACATTCTAGAACAGTGACTGAATCAGAACAGTGTGATCGGGTGAGTGCATTCTAGAACAGTGTGATTGGGTCAGAATCTAGAACACTGTGAATTGGGAGAACATATCAAACCACTGTAAATAGGAGTACACATTCTAGAACTGTGTGTTTGAGTGAGTACATTCTAGAACAGTGTGATTTGGGACAACATATTAAAATGGTGTAAATGGCAGTACACATTCTAGAATAGTGTGATTGCATGAGAATCTAGAACATTGCGATTGCTTGAGAATCTAGGACATTGTGATTGCATGAGAATCTAGAACAGTGTGTGGATGAGTGCATTTTCGAACAGTGTGACTGGGTCCTAGAACCGCAGAACATTGTGAATTGGGAGAATATAATACTGGAACAGTGTAAATGAGAGTGAAGATTTTAGAACAGCGTGATTGGGGAGAACATTCTAGAACTGTGTGAACAGGACAATTTCACAACACGTCAAAGTAACAAGGTATTTACCTCCGGATGGATCATGTAGGGAGTGGAGGGCTATATAATCAAGATACAGGAAACAGTCTTTCGCAACTTCACAGCTATTGGGTTAATGGTTAGTGGGTTAATGTTTTATATAATCCTGATTTTGCACCAGCCACCGCAGAGATCAGTGAAGAAATATTTGCGTTATTAAGATGTTTTCCTTTATGTACGCTTCAAAAACAAGAACCTGAGCATGAGCCAAGGTGGTAAGGTTAATGTATTTTCCACTTGCTTGTGTGACAGCGTGAATCACCATAATCACAGTGATTAATGACTTTTCTGGTCATTTTACAACACACTAAAGATTCAAACTAGGTTAATTAGCCAGTCAGCCAACTTGCTTTTGTTTTATATTAGCTCCAATAAACCGATATACTGCTCCACACCTCACACACATATATGCACACATGTCCACATTCACGTAGAACAAAACAAGGCTTTTATTTTCTGTACTGAGTGTTAATACAAACAAGATTTGGAACAATTTCAATGGGAAAACATTGTTATACAGTTTGAATGGGGGGTACCATTCAAAAACATACTAGAATAAAGTGAATGGGGGAACAATCTAGAACAGTCTGAATGGGGAAGTACATTCTAGACATCCTGGAGAGTGGTATATTGGTATACCCCTGGCTCTTAGGAACAGAAACTGCAAAGTGTAATGTTGGTGCAGATAGCAAGTTGCATATTGAGACCCATAAAAATGATGACATCCTCTAACTGCATCCTCCGCACCTGCATCAGGAAACATCCACTAGGAAATGAAGTGGTGGAGGCGTTCCAGGTCTCTAATCCAGCACGCAGGGTTTGTTCTGTATGTTTGTTCCACTCTATGAAGAAGCACCTCAACCGATGGGCTGGGCCTTACACTTGCAGGCTACACTAAGCCTCGGTGCCATAGCTTCCTCGCAGCTATAGCTTTCTCCAGTGCTCCTGCAGCCATGTGGGCAGACAGCCTGCTGCTCACACTCATTCACATCAGGAGAGAGAGCGACAGAGGTGGTGTCAGACCTGTCAGACAGCGCGGCTAGAGTGAGAAACTGGACCAGACGCACCGTTAGAACATCTGTCAGTCACCATGACTTTCAGTGCTCTACGTATTCATATGATTCCAAATCAGTCATGGTCATAGCGGGTAAAACGATAAGCAGTGAGTGGATAGTGACGGTGATTTTAGCACAGGTAATTGTGTTAAAACCCTCATATGATCACTGTAATGAACAACCAGAAGTGGCTTAAGTGAATATTGAAATTATCTTTACAGAGGTCATGTGGTAGAAAAAACTTTAAGCTTAAAATAAAACATAAAAAAAGGTTTAAAAAAATGAAGCTTCTCTACATGTTGTCCACAAGATTGTGTTCAGAGAAAAACTGTTCTCTGTGCTTTTCCAAAATCATATTTAATGAAAAGACTGGTCCTGGTTTCACTGGGAAATCATTTATCATAAACATGTAACATTTGGAGTGGAGTACCACAGGGGTCAGTTTTAGGGCCTTTGCTTTTCTCTGTGTTACCTCTAGGTGATGTCACTACGAATGATATTAATGATATTCACATTCATAGCTATGCTGATGGCACACAATTTCCATTGTACTAATAATCAAAACTCTGTTGACAGGCTTACCACCTGTGTCAGATCATTCTCATTAGCTGTTACAAAAACCCTGAAATACCCTGAAAAAAAAATGCTTTATTAGAAGCAAGGTTGTAAGTACCTGAAGTAAGGACCTGAAGTAAGACCTGGTGTAATCTTAAACTCTGAGCTGTTTAATCCTGCATGTATTCACAGTCACTAAAGTATGTTTTTATAAAGTTCAAAACATTTCTCAGAGTGATCAGGCAGAGTTGATCACTGGAATAGTCCTTATATTGGGCTCTCTAAAAAAAACAGCCCACCTCCTATATCTTGTACAATATGCAGCAGCATGGAAAGTGCTCAGTTTTTTAAAAACCTGCACTGACAGTCTGTATCTTCAGGATTCTTGTTTTTTAATATTTTTATTACAAGGTTTTAAGACTCAGCATAAGTTTAAAGCACCTGCTTACCTAATGAACAAGTCACCTCTCATAGTTTATTGCTTTAATTACTTTATCATCACTTTTAAATAGGTACTAATTCTTGAAAAGATTATTCAAAGAAAAACACAATGCAGCTGAAAAAGAAAAATTCAAATTCAGAAGTATGAAGGCAGTGCTCTCTATTACTGTAGTTATAGCACCAGCTGGGGGAATATCTTTTGGAAGAGTGTTGTTCCTTCCATGTCCTGGCTTGTGTATTAACAAATAGTGGCACACAGGTGGGTCACCCTTAGTCAACCACCAACATGGGAAAGATTACAGAATCGAAGAGTTCTTAATATTTTTAATCATCAGGGCCTATATTTCACCCTGAGCTCACAGTAATTGGTTATGTCATGTAGACACCAAGCATTCGACACCACATCCGTGCCAAAAAACCATGCGGCAGCTTGTTAGAACCTAGACTCTTTAATCCACACACATACGTGCCCAGTTGCACTTGCAACTACCTTTTAGTGTCCATGCTAGTAACAAACACTAATGAAGAAGGAGTGCAGGTAAAAAGAGGTGTGGCACAGCGTCATGATGATGGTTAGTTGTCACATGTCACTTCATCTCCACTCCTACCACAAAATCTGCAGGAACTGTGTGAGAATATTGCTGCATGATACAGATTATTACAGGACGCCTTTAGGAACATCTACAACGCCATGCCGAGTGGTCTGACATCAGGGTTAGGGTTGCCCAATGCCATACAGAAAGCCATGTCTATTAGTAGCTCAATAAATATTGTCCATCAGTCTAAATTTATCATAATGTATTGTTCCTGGTAGCCTTTATCTTCATTCCGTGTAGCATGTACCATGCAGTTTGACACTTCCTTCTGTGTAAAAATGTTTTTTCAGTGATGAGTGTATATAAGTCATTTTGCAGGCGCATTATCGGTTATCATGCATACGATTATACCTCATGAAGGCGTCTATAAAACATTAGCAGGGCAGGATTCTCTTGTTTGTATGTTTCCAAATTAGTAACTTCTAGCAAAATTCTTTTCTACCATGTTATTGTGTACTGTGAGGCACAGATGGGCATATTTCAGTGACATACAGTATATGAGCCTGCATAGCCTTTGTAATAGTCCTGTGTAATAGTTTATCAATTCACATGTATTTATGTATATTGCTTAGCTGAAGTTCTTCAGAACAGAGACTACAGGCTACACATCAGCTCAGGAAGTAAATAACACTACATGCACGCTCATGGAATTTTAAAACGAATCAAAAAAAAAAAAAAAAGAAATGAAGGGATGTGTCTCACGAGTCCATAAAACTGGCTGTAATTAAAAAGGCTCAAAGAGGCAAATTGTACGATGCTGCAACCCAACAGAGGGCAACACATCACCAGAAAGCCCTGGTGTCCCCTATTGTATTTCTTATTACTCTAGAGGAAATGTGGAGCTCGTCCCTTTACTATTGTCTGCAGAGCTGGAAAGCAGCACCAATGTTAAGTCTTGCTCTACTTCTGTCACTTCCGTTGTTTGCTGCAGAACATGGATCTTGGATAGAGAGAGGAGAGACAGAGACAGAGAGAGAGAGAACGAGAGAGAGAAAGAGAAAGAGAGAGAAGAGTGAGAGAGAGCGAGAGAGTGAGAGAGAGAGAGAGAGAGAGAGAGAGAGAGACAGAGAGAGACACAGAGAGAGAGTGGCCGATATTGGGGGACGGCCAGTGTTAGGAGACATTGCTATACCTTTGCAACATGATACATAGATGTCTTTGACATACCGTCCAAACTGTTATTTCTTCATGTTCTGTAATAAATGTATTTGGAAAATGTGGAAAGTTTGACTTAAAGCTTCACAAATGACACCATTAAGCCTTTAAACAGATCCTACACTTACAATGAACCTACTCACAAAATTCAGTCCTGAAGAACAATAAACCTATAAGTCCACTAGGGTGCTGGTCCGTCCCAACAGAGTGCATGATACACATTTTTATTTTGAAAGATGAATAGAATTATATAGTCTTTGTTAAGGTGGCCAGTTATGTTGCTTTGTACATGCATTACATTTATATAGTGGAATATATAGGAAATGTTATGGAAATGGACCTTCACAAAACCACAAGCTGAGTACCCCCTGCTGCCCCGAATGAATAGGCTAGGATTGGGTCAAATCTCACACCCACCCACAAAGAATGGGAGTGGAGTGGGGTGGGGAGGTGTGTGGGGGGGTTGGGGGTCTTTTATTTTCCACAGTGTGGCCCATCAGGCCAGTGATGAATGCTCACAGCTTATAGGAGGAGTAACCTGTTCACTTCAGATAAAAACACCATGTGCGCACCATATCTCCTGCTATATGATATCAGGTCAAACATGAATGTGACGTGGGATCAAACCATAAAAGCTATATTGGAATATTATGACTATCATAAACATAAGACAGCAGGTTTACCGGAACATAACTGAGCACAATAAAAATGGTTTAACTGTCCATAAAGTGTTATCAAGGATCAAGGCCTTTTTTAGCTCAGATGAACAATTCAAATAAAAATGGATTTAGGAATGCAAATTTAAAACTAATGCACAATATTCACATACCAGTGACCTTAAGTATCGTGGCAACTGTTAAGGCATGGCGGTATGTAAACTGGTTACGTTGTGTTGTTTTTTCAGAAGACCGTATGGGGACTCCCACACCTTATAAGTTTTTAGGTGTTATCTTACAAGTCAGGTTAAACACTGCCCAGTGTGCTCACAACGAGGCGATGTGAATTACTGGAGTTCACACAAGGTATATTAGTGGAATAGCTCGACCGGCTTGTGTCAGGTGACGGTGCCGGCCACACCATTTGTCTGAATTCTCCAGAATGCTACTCAAACCAGTTCTAGACAGCTCGGACCTAAGGGCACGGCGCATTATCGGCATATCCCATCATTGTTGGGGTAAATGAACTCCATGAAGGGCTGCATGCCGTGAGAAACACCCCACACCAGTATCTGTGGTCACACCATGGTTTCCTGTGGTCTGTGCCACACACCAACCCTACCATCAGCCAGAAACAATTGGTGCCGTGACCTGGACAATGCCACATGTTGTCAGCCCAATAGGGTCCAGTTAGAAATCTTGTGAGCACAGGTGAGCTGCTGTGTCCAGTGCTCTGGTCTTATTCCATAGAAGCTGCACTGACCTGCGTGATATGCGTGCGGGACCTTCTGCATTGAATGTGGATGTGATTTCTGCTTATCTGTTGGCACAGGCAGTTCTAGCCAGATGGTGCCAGTCACATTAAGCACCGCTGGGTGCCCTTATGTCCTATGACATGTTACCGGTCTACACATGACACTGCGGAGCAAGATGTGCTAAATGTCTGCACAACTTCCGAAAATGAAATGCCTCATTCGTCTGGCATCCACTATCATGTCTGATTCTAATAGTAATTCAGTAATACAGGAGCGCTAAAGATCTAAGTTCGCAACTATAAAGTTTATGGTTCTTAAGTATAATCCTAATTTGGTGAGATATATGATTTTTAGTTTAAAGGATTACAGAATTAGCTAAACTGATAAACACAATGTGAAGAAACAACAAACAAAGGTTTCACAGCATGTTAAAATATGTCCATGTATCATACTGCAGAGATAGCTACTGAACCTAGCATGCTAACCAATTTGCCTTGGTCTGTACCTGTTACACTTTGTGCCTTAACAGGTGTCCTTTGGTTATTAAAATCCACTATACATATACATATATACATATATACACATATATGGCATTCTGTTTCTAATTCTTAATATCATATGAGTCCTCAGGCTAGCAGACCGGCCGTGCTGTGATGTCTGTAGCTCAGTGCACATTCAGAACAAGAGGGCAAGGACACGAACCCAGATCAATGCATCTTTCAAGCGAGATAAGATTATAAGAAAAACATTTATTATATCTGCAGTTTCAACCAGAGCACCAGCAGAGCTCCACCCCGTGCTGTCGTCACAGTTTTTGGCAATGTTGCTTTCACTGCCATAAAAAAACAATAAAGCCATTAAACAATACAATGATTGAATAAAAGAGAAAATGTTAAGAAACTTTTGGTTAATGATTTCTTTTTGTTGTCGTGACGCAGCACCAGTATAATGTTTCTTTTGGAATCTGGACAAATAAATGTTCCCTAGTTTTAGCGCACATGTGTAGCTTAAAATAACACATTACATTTCCACTCATTTCCACACCTGTGTGTGTTTTTCCCCGTAAAGGTGCTTTCTGGAGAAGAATTAATTCATAATTCTTTTTTTTATATTTAAGCCTATTATCTAATAAGACATAAGTACATTGCTACCTTCATTTTTAATAACATTTGAACAGAAAACAGTTGAAAATAAAACATGTTGCAGTTCAAAGACCAATAAAAAACCGCCCTCATCAAATACTACAGGGGTTGGACGTGGTTCGTCCTTCTTGGTGGTATGCTGACATTACCCTGGATACCGTGGCTCTTGATACATCACAAAGACTTGCTGTCTTGGTCACAGATGCGCCAGCAAGACATGCACCAAACAGTTTGTCCTCTTTTGAACTCTGGTATGTCACCCATAATGTTGTGTGCATTGCAGTATTTTGAGCAGAACTGTGCTCTTACCTGCTAACTGAACCTTCACACTCTGCTCTTACTGGTGCAATGTGCAATTAATGAAGACTGGCCACCAGGCTGGTCCAATTTAGCCATGAGATCTCCCACACTAAAATGACAGGTGTTTCACTTTCATTGTCCAACCCCTGTACATACATTACTCAATACATTTAGGACAGTGTATGCACTCTAATATCAGTAGTAGTGGAGAAAAAGCTTTCTGGCTTCTTACACATGCAGGTACTTGTACTTATATAGAATAAGGATGGTCAGTCCCCAGATTATATCACTGTACCTAAATACAGGTCTATAATTTAAATGAAGGAATATATTTGAACTGAGTAAAACTTGTTAAACTGCATGTGTGTGTATGTACTGTATGTACTGTTGTTTATGTTAAACTGATAAACTTCATAAAGATGGTAAATGTCTATGAGTAGATTATGTATTTACCATTCCTACTGCATTTACTGCTTATAATGATTGGTCTTATTTTTGTCATTTATGTAATAAAGGGCAAACACTTGTATAATAATAATAATAATTTATTCAAACATCAACAAAAGCCAAACTGGAGTATAAATCTCAGCACACTGTACACATTTTATAGTTTTACAGAGTTTACATAAATTCACAATACATAAAAACACAGCAAATTTTGATGTGTAGGGGTTTTCAGGTTTACACTGATATCAAGTTTTACTTTTGCTCATTTAAACTGAAATCACAATGCAACTAAAGTGTCATTCACTGTGATCTGATTTCAGCTAGATGACCACCTTCACTTTGTTTTTGAATTGTATTGCACGTTTGACTAACCAGTGTTAACATCAAAGACAGGCCAAATGGTCTTTACCGCCAACGCTTCATTTACGACAGTCCAAATGGCCTTGACACCTTCCCTCCCCAGAACAAGAGTTTTCCCGGGGTGGAATGGGAGGGGAAAGGGTATAAAGCTCAATCTACAGTGTTAGACTGGGTTTTGGCGGTCAGAATAGACAGAGCTCCCCTTAAATAAAACTTTTATTTCCACCAATCCTGTTCTAAAAAGCTCTCCTCTGGGCAAGGACAAAGTTTTACAGAAGGTCGAAGTGACAAAATAGTTTTTACATTAAGCTTCACTGCATTCAGTCCACTGAAATGTTATTCTTTACCTGAGATCCAGCCTAGGCAACATTCATTCATAAAAAAAAATATGAAACAAGAAAAAAAAATCTGAAGCAATTCTAAAACTTTAACACAGAATTATTTCAGGTTATAGCTTACCTGAATTCCCAAGCCTTGTTAAGAAATAAATTACTTTATATTAATAAATTACCATTTTTTACCAATTTATTATATTTTCCATTTCTTTTTATATAAAAATACATGTAAAATGAAGTAATTATAAATAACTTTATCATACAAATCCACATGTGCATACATATAGTTTAAATGAAGATCCTTCTAGGCTTGTGTATTTGTTTAGAGATAACGTATTGCAAACTATGGGTGTATATGGATCATTGTACTGAATTGCTTACTTTTACAGACTTTCTACTAATCCTACTGCTACACAATACCCTACATCATAATTATGTTTATTTTATTCGAAAAATTGGTCATAACATCGTAACATAATGGTTACACTGCAAAACTTGTATAAATGTAGTAGCGACTCTTTTGGTAAAGAAGATTTAGGTTTATAGCATATCTAAGTTTTGAGGATATCTAAAAAAACCCTAGACAATGTATGACAAACATACACAGCTTAAAATAGCAGCGCACATGAAATCATAATATTCCTTCAAAAAGACTTCATTTAGTTTACTTAAACCATAAAATGATTTTCCATAGTGACGACTCTTAATGTTACACACTGATTTTTAGACTTTGGGACATGTTAGTGTGAAACAATGGGATCTAGCTGCTCACCATGTGACATTTTCGAAATAATGTGGTTTTATTTTAATATTGAACTCGACCAAAAAGGTCAAAAAACATCCAAATAAAAACCAAAAATACCAAAAGGGTGTATTTACAAGTGGAAATGTGTGGTTTAGGATGCAGGACAGTTTGAAGGTTGGAACTAGTTGTGTAAAATGGTCAATACAAAAGTCTTCAGTTCAGAATCCACTGGCATGTTTAACAATATACTCCTCCAGTATTCTATATGTATATAATTACTGGTAGCCGGTGGGATTAATAACCTCACATATCGTCATCTGGGTCGTAGTAAATGTTCCTTGTGCCTTTGGAGGCATACCCATATCCATTACCATTACCATTACCATACCCACCCCCATACCCACCCCCATTCCCATACCCAGTCCTGGAAGAGGCTTGGCTCCTATTGCCCCTAGTGTCATCTTTGTAGGGATCATAGTATCTCTCCATCTGTAAAAGAAAGTCATACAGGCCTTCAGCAAAGCGCTAAAGCAATGGTCGTTCAGGTAACGTTCAGATTGTAATGAACCGTGTGCTTACAGCAACGTTCTCCGGTCGGCCTTTGACCACCAGGGCACGTGTGCTGGAACTGTCTGTTGCTTCCAGATTTGCTGGTTGCCAGTCAGAATTACGGTTTGCCCGTGGGATTCTGGGAAGTCCTGTAGGTTTACGGAAATCCATATCGCCAAAAGCACCACTTTCACGTGAAGACTTTTCATGTGAAGCGGATTTCTTTGGCCGTCTGAAAGGTAAACGCACAAACACCATACCATTAAATGGTACAATATGCATAATATCGACTGCCATGTTACACAACCATCATCATCATCATCATCATCATCATCATCATCATCAAAAAAAAAAGTTGCACCCAGAAGGAATCAGCTGACAGGAATGAAACTTGGTGGGTAGGTTTGACATCCAGAGATATGTGAATGATTCAAGTTCCACACCCCGCTGCACATGTGACATGAGCAAGTACAGACCTATAAGGTCATCGAGTTGCATGTGCTTTCCATTCTGACTCATGGTGTTGGGTCGGTAGCATCTTTTACAAGCAGACTGTGCCTCAGAGAAGAGACTGGAAACAATTCAAGCAGTTGGAGGAGTTGAAGAGGGGCTGCATCGTAGGGCTTCAGGAAGCGGGATGGTGGCTCGATGCCATACTGATGAGCACTACTACTGTATATGTAGCCCAATAGATATTCTCCATATAAATCTAAATTTATTATCATTTTTCATCATCTATTTACTTCATCATACTTCCTTCCCAACAGCATTGCAATCCGACTCTTCCCTCTGGGTGCAACTATTCCTTTGATCATGAGTGTATGTCTGTGTGTAGTGTAATGATGCTCTCTCACCTGTAGCTTAGAACTATGACACCTATAAGTGTGGCAATTAACAGCGTGCCCAACACAACAGAGACAATGACCACCACCAAGAGATACGCTGCAAAGACAAAGAAAATAAAGTTCATAGTCATGCCAATGACATCCAAGCACTCTTTTAAAACACAGCCTGTTTCAAATATTGTGTACATGCATCATTCATATTATGCTTTATTAGGATATTAAAATCCCTGACTCTGATTAGACCTGGATTACTGCTTACTAACTGGATTGAAACTAATGCATAACTAGTTGAGTTGATCTAATGTTACAGCAGTAAGGAACAAAACTGGATAGTAATAACAATGTCACTTACGTTCCTCACAGTTGAAACCAGAGTAACCAAAATTGCAACTGAAACAACAAAAAAAAATGTTCCATGATCTATATTATATACATTGTGCATGAAGAACCAGCAATCATACTTTAAGTGCTTTTAGTTCAGATTTCTGAAATCTTTTTACAGTTCATATGTAAACTGTATATAAATATATATATAACTCACTCTTTACACTCCTTCGAGTTCACTGCTTGCTGGCCGCTGGGACAGGCTGCAGAGAGAAAATGTTCAGTGCATTTCAGAGCAGCTCGATAGAAATGTACCTGAGTAAGACAATGCACTGATTTTCCATTTTCCTTTCCTTCAGCTGTAATTTTTTATATCACAAAAAAAAACTTACCAAAACATGACTTATCCGTCGCAGTTACAGTCACATATCCGGACATGCAAGTGCACGTAGCAAAACCATCAACTGCCTTACAATTTGTGGTTCTGTTATCACAGTAGTCCTTATCACACACACTTTTTGCTGTAGGTGGGAAGAATGGATGAGACTTAAGCCAAGAGCATAGTTTTAAACACATTATGTAATATTGTAATATTAATTCTATAGTACAGTAAGCCTGGTGAACATCTAAAAGCAATTAGCATGAGCAATAACTGGTGATTTTTTGTGTTTAAAAACATAATTATCATTTATATCTTTATATCATTTTATCAATTATACCTTGGTAAAGTTATGATATGCTTTTGATCTGTAAAATGAACTGAACACATATAGAAGAGGACTTACACACGACTGTTGCTCCACTGAGAAGTCCTCCCCCGCTGACTGCTGTGTTTAAAGCGTTTGTTACATCACTATCAGTAACATTTGATTCAGTTGTGAAGACATTTTCCACATCTGCAATCACACTGCCTTGCCTGTGTAATGTCACAGTAGTGTGGAGAAAAGAACATTCACAATTATTAAAGACAAATACTTAACTACTAAACAAATATCTAATTAACTAATAATTCCAGGACTATATACCGTCTACATTGTCTATTAGGCTTAAAAATTAGATTCTTATTTATAATGACAGCCCCTTTACCTTTACAGTAGCTCAGAAACGATGCATATCTGCTGGTCTAACCGCTACATATTATACATAACTGGTTCAATCTGAACACTAGCTATTATTCTACTACAGCATTATTCACCTGGACCACACAAAAGCAATGCCAGCTACTCTATGGGTATGGGATCCGATTACATCCGCTCTTTAAGTTTTAACATTCCTAAAACTCACTGTTTAATGGATGTGACAGTGACTATATGTGATTTTATTGACTGTATATTTAACTGTACTTGTTCATGTTTGTCTGTATGAGAGACGAATGTAGAGTTAAACTATTATGTCCGAGGGCAGGATGATCTATGTAGAGGAAATGTATGTTTTAAGCAAGGCAAGTATTTGTTAAGGCATTACGTTCCAAAGGGCAGAACGGGCCGGATGTACGAGAGTAAAAGCTGAGCTGGAAAGATTTTAAAAATCTAGGGAACTGTTTTCTGAGGAAAGTGTATCGCTTTGTTCAACTCTGTTCTAAAGTATAATATGATACTGAGTTATCTAACCTCCTATCAGCCATTCACTGTAAGCCAGCTAAATACAAACTGGAATAGCCTTGGGTTCTTCCATCAGTCTAGAGCATATCAAAAGAGGGGAATAGGTTTATGGAATACTATTTGGCTTGCAATAGAAATTGTTTTAAGTGAAGTTGCAATTAAAGTACTCTTGGCAATGTCCCTACATGGTGCTCAAAGTTTCATTTTTAGAAAAAGTCACACATCTTCTAAACAAATTCATTCTAAAAGTCATATATTTGTGCGTCTGGATTTGTAGCTACTTGTAATTCATTATTTGTGGGAAAAAAAGGCAGATATAGTCTTTAATGGTGTGGACTGGCTTACAGGGTTGTATGTGAATCAGTGGCCAGTATGACAGAGTAGTTCTATTGTTTTCGTGCTTAGTGATCAATAGTTTTTTCAATAGTTTACAGAAGAACACAGATTTGCCTAGTCATTTTCTTACATAGATTTCTTTCCTTCTTTGTTTAAAGTGTAAGAAATGTGGAAATGATTAGGGCCATTTAAAGCAACCTCTGTTTACAAGGCATTAGTTTATCACATTCTGAAAGACACCTAGGAGTAGTACTCACCTCAGACTCAAAACTGTAGATTTAACGTAACCCGTCCGATTACGGAAAACAACGTTGAGCTGTGTTTTGAATAAAGAAAATTACAGAAATGTGAATTTACTGTAGATTTGTCTTTTTTAAAATATTACCAGATGTTAAACACCTAAAGCAGATAACCCAGAGTACGGCTAAATACGGAACATTCCTAAACCTTATAATAAGGAACAGGTCTTACCGCATCAACAATTTCTTTTGCTTTCTTTTTGAAAGCTTCTGATTCCTTGTTTGCCATGTCGTTTGTATAAGTGTCGTTAAGTGTTAAATCACTGGGGAAAACCTTTGCTGTAATAGATTAAACAGGATTGTGATTAACAATAGTTGGCACTGATGTAAAGCACATCTTCTTTTATAACCTTTAAGTGAATTAAGGAAGGAAGAATATATTATATAATTGTATAAAATACAATCCTGCAGTCTGTGCAAACATTCAGGAAAGAATAAAACAGCAGCTGGAATTTACCAAAAGCACAGATGTTCTGCTCCAGATTATGGTACAGTCCTGGTTGACACAAACATCTAAACTCCTTAAAGAGATTCTCACATGTGCTGTCTCGCGGGCAATCGTTGGAAGCACAGGGACCTGCCAAATACATGGACATTGGGAAAAATGACAGTGTTTCATGTTGAAGTACTGGAGATTAAAAAGCCCCCCTAAAGGCAGCGGTAATATTCTGTACTCTTATTAAAAGTTAACAGAGGATATGAGGTTTCATGTGAAGGAAATGTGTCATACAGCTAGGTCCAATAAAAATGTGTTTGTGCAATGAATGTAGAAGAACTGTAGGTTCAGTACTGAAGCTCTTAAACTGGTGTTGTCATCATTACAATATTGATTGAAAGGAGTTTCATTATCCAGTAACGGCGGCTGTTGGAGGTCCATATGGTTAAAAATTAAACATACTTTAAACGCTGGGGTTAAACCATGCTCTACTCTGATATGACTGTAATTTTTAATTGTGCATTGGTTTTCAGAGCCAGATGGGTCACTATTTAATGTGACATGTGTGGGCAAGTACATTTTTAAAAACAGGGCTCTAATAAAAAAATGCTGAATGACTTTTTTAAAATTATTTTTAAGATAATTTATTTATCATACTACATAAAGGCTCAATCATGATACACAGAACTGGCAATCATTTCCCATCGGTCAGATAAAAACTGTTGCATGGATGTGCGTTCACATAGCTGTGTGGATATCCAATCAAAATCCAGCCTGCGAAATCTCAATTCTTGTGGCGAGTTAGCGTGCAAAAGATAAAACATGCTCCGTTTATGTGTGAACGGAGAATCTAAGGCTGCGACTTTTTGACAATGGTCTAATGCTGTTTGTTTCCCAGTTGTAAAATAATGGAAGGTCAGACAGCAAGAAACCCAGAAACTTAAAGCTGGGATCAGAACAACATGTTTAATATTCCTATTAATCCAGCTGGTGCCACCTCCGTAAATATAGGCAACATAGACTAGCAACACTCAACCAATTAAAACAAGGGGCGTATCTCATTATCTGTCAGTCATGGCGCATGTCCAGGGCACGTAGCCTTGCTGTACAGCAGCGTTACAGCTAGCGAGCCACAAACCTGAAACATCTGAGGCTAACAGACTGAGCCCAGAGAGACTCAGGAAGGTTCAGTAACTAGCTAGCCCTTGTATAACACACGCTAGCTAAATGTCAATGTCGTGTAAATCTTGTTTGGGCTCTGTAATGTACTCTCACAGGAAGTGACTCCTTATTTGACTGGCATGGGAGAGTATAATTAACGACAGACCATTGTTACTGTGCGGCACGCGATTTTCAAAAATGGCACCCAACAGCAAAACCTGACATTTGGGAAACACGTTGGGTGTGTGTAACCAAATACACAACAGTATCTAACTGAAAATTTACTAAAACGCTTCAAATATTAATATTTAAAATTTTGATGCTGTGACTTTCACAATCCGTCCTTAATGCAACTGCTCAGTACACTCTCATGGCCGATGTAGTGCTGACTCCACATGACATAAGTCAGTGCACCACACAAAATTGTTAAGAGGATCTTGAAGCTGTTAAATAATAACAAATAATAATTTTGCTTTTATGCAACACAGTGAGTTGTGATAATAGATCTTATCAAAAATATAAGCGAGTGATAGAATTCTGGGGTATAAAATATCAGAACGACCGTTAATAGAGGGGG
The DNA here is from genome assembly GCA_024036415.1 of Prochilodus magdalenae. Taxonomy (NCBI): domain Eukaryota; kingdom Metazoa; phylum Chordata; class Actinopteri; order Characiformes; family Prochilodontidae; genus Prochilodus; species Prochilodus magdalenae. The sequence goes on from JAMWET010003109.1 coordinate 361,324, forward strand.
GGCTGAACGATTTTAACACCACCCTGGTGCATGCCATGCCTGCTTGTAATATCTAACAATGCTTTTGTGGATCTCCTACTGTCCAGTCATGGCGCTACTTCATTTGTAATGGTGAAGCTATAACGTCTTTATTATAGTACACTAACATAATAATGTGTTTGATTTATATAACAACTTTTGGAAGTTCATGGCTGCTTATACAGAGTATCAGAAACAATATTTAGTTTATATATTAAATTTGCATATATTTATAACTATGCGCTGTATTACACTGCCTACGGTGCTCATCAGGGGTGCCAACAGTATTGGAAAATCAGTACCTGGATGGATTAATAAGCTTTCAGCTGTTCTTATTTTTTCAATGCCTAGATGTCAATGCAAAAAAGTTTAAAGCTTAAGAGGTTTTTTGTGGCCAGTTATTTTGGAAAGTAGTTTGATAACCAGAACGTAGCCAGTTCTGGGGTCCTGTCTAACGGAGCATGCCTAACTTGGCCATCACAGTGACCAGGATGAAAATCAAACTTAAAGCCTAAGTTCGAAGGGCAAGCAGGGACTGCTGTATTATGAGACAGACCCATGAATCCTGAATCTGTAAACGAGCCCCCAATCATCAGCAATGAAAGTAGCAAGTTAAACATATATAAAATAAACGTGTGATAGCTTAGACTGCTAGCCTGTTAGTGGTAGCCATTGTCATTAGGTTTACAGGAACATCTATTAGCAAGATGGGGGACTTAAGAAAGATCCTGCCTTCCAAAAGGTTAGGCGAGCCACCCTGGTCCCAGCAAACAAAGCAGACCAGCTGCTTGTTTCTTGCTAGACAGATAAAGCACACTCCCCTGAAATGCAATGGCCATGTGGGTTAGCCAATCAAAATGGAATAGTGGCCCATCTTAGCTCCCCTATGGATATGGCATCCTTTGTGTATATGACTGCGGATCATCTATAGCTCAGTAATCAAGAAACTCTTCTTCTTTGCTCAGCCTTTTTTACCTAATGGATGTAAAACCCTGTGTAAATCTGTGGATTGTTTCTGTTTCTAACTACATTTCTGAAATATTTTATTTCAGCCCAATTATTCATCAGAAACGTCTTACTGTACTTCTTACTGCCAAGTCTGTAAGATTTTAATCAGTAGTATTATTAAGACTAGCGCATCTTATAGTTTCATATTTACCATAGAAACCCTGAATGTATGTAGACCATCCCTCTATTAAATTAAATATGACAGAAGTCCAATAGCATGTAAATAAAAACACTTCTTTAATTCTGCACTTGCTTACTTGGTTCAGCAGTGGTCGTTGCCTGTAGTGGTTGTGGTCCGTCCCTGGAGTGGTTGCCGGTCACCCCTGGAGTGGTTGTGGATGCCCCTGAAGCTAGCTGTTGTGGTCGTCCCCGGAGTGGTTGAGGTCGTCCCTTGGAGTGGGTTGTGGGTCGTCCCTGGAGTGGTTGTGGTCACCCCTGGAGTGGTTGTGGATGCCCCTGAAGCTGTTGTGGTCGTCCCCGGAGTGGTTGAGGTCGTCCCTGAGTGGTTGTGGTCGTCCCTGGAGTGGTTGTGGTCGTCCCCGGAGTGGTTGAGGTCGTCCCTGGAGGGTTGTGGTCGTCCCTGGAGTGGTTGTGGTCATCCCTGGAGTGGTTGTGGATGCCCCTGAAGCTGTTGTGGACGACCCTGAAGCGGTTTTCGGTCGTCCCTGGAGTGGTTTGTGGTCACCCCTGGAGTGGTTGTGGGATGCCCCCTGAAGCTGTTTGTGGACGACCCTGAAGCAGTTGTTGGTCGTCCCTGGAGTGGTTGTGGTCACCCCTGGAATGGTTGTGGTTGCCCCTGGAGCGGTTGTGGTCACCCCTGGAGTGGTTTGTGGTCGTCGGCCGGAGCGGTAGTTGTGGTCGGCCCTGGAGCGGTTGTGGTCGCCGCTGGAACGGTTGTGGTCGCCCCTGTAGTGATTGTGGTCGCCTCTGTGGTCGCTGTGGCTGAGCTAGAGGGCACAATGGTTGTGGTTGTGGGTGCTACAGTAGAGGATGTGGGAGCTGAGGTCGTCGCGGTAGAGGTTGCCACCGGTGTAGTGCTCGCCTCTGTAGTTGCTGTGTATAGTCGACGTTTGTAGTGGCTGTGGTAGTTGTAAGCTCCCTGCTGTGGAACCTGAGCATTGTAGAGGGCACAATGGTCGAGTGACGGTCTCTGTGGCTTGAAGCTAGAGGGCACAATTGTGACGGGGGGGTGCCACAGTAGAGGTTGTGGGTGCCACAGTAGTGGCTGTGGTGGCTGCAGCAGAGGAGGACAAAAAAAGAACAGCTGTTAATCAACATTTCAGAACAAATATCTGATATGAGGTTTAGTCTTAGTGTTACACATCTATAGGTACATTTACACGTCTCACAACAATATGTGCTGTTAAGTGCCCTTATCATGTGGTATATTATTACGTGACTGAAGCAGCGAACAGGATCAGGCTGATACCATGGCAATACTGCATAAGGACTTTGGAATGTCATAAAATTTTACCCGACACACCCAGCAGACCTTAGCGTCCATTGCCTTTAGTGTGGAAAGCAGATCGAATCAAGATTAACTAGAAGTGCTAGCCATTTTTGACAAGAGCATATTTTAAGAAGGGTAAGAAATACATTTTTGTCAATGCTAAAACCAAAACCCAACATGCTAAAAACACTGCATGGGTCTTGCTCCTTACTCTATGTTCCTCCCTGATCATATACTGCATATACAGCTCTGGAAATAAACAAGAGGCCACTCCTGTTTCTTCCTAAATCAGCATCTCCACATGTACAGCAGGTTCTCAGTGAGGAACAGAAGGTTGGGTTCTAGCTTTACTGGCAGATACAGTGAGCGTCTGGTTCATAAGAACAAGGTCAAGCAGCAAACACACAGGACAACACAGCTACAGACCGGCAGAGGGCCAAACCCACTCTCTACTGACCGTGATGAGCGCCACCTCATTTAAATGTCACTTAACCACCGTAGGATGACCTCAAGTGACCTACAGAGAGACTGGCGAGCGGTGGCTAGGGTGAAACGCACAGCGAGCATGGTTCTAAAAACAGGCTTCTGGAGGCCATTAGTGATTCTCTAAATAAACAGATCTAATACGATATCTGATCTGGAGTTTGGGAGACATGGTTCCACTAGTGTAGAGAATAAAACAGAACAGAAAAATTCTGTCACCTAGCTCATTAAACATGCCTACAGAGCAACACCATACTCTTTCTGATCACACCACCTAAGGCCTGTCTATGATCTGTGTATCTGATCAATAGATTTAGTAGCTGCAGCTTCTGTAAGTGAGAGGAGATAGCGCCCCTTGAGGTCAGTACCTATCCTTCATATAGTATTAAGTCCTACCAGCTCTGCTCTCAGAGTCATACCAGCGCTGTGCTAGAGAGAGTGATGAACTGTTTGCCTGTTTGACCAAAAATACATTTTTGATACGTTGTCTAGCTGCTGCTACCCTAAAAGTTCATTATGAACCATTATGGGGCTATTTAAAAAACTCTCCTGTGGAACCATGCTTCAGGACCCTGCTAGTTGAGCCTTACAGCCCCTATCCATAAACCTCTAGTGACGCCCTGTCCCTACCTTAACAACAAATCTTATTTTATTGCCTTAAACAGTGTTTACTCTGCAACGCTGGAGACCTTTGCACTAAAACCACTGAGCCCATGAGAACAACACATCCTGCCTGGTTTTGACCAGGTTGAAAGGTTGACCAAAAAAGTATAGAGATTTTTAGTTGGCTGATAATTAAGCTATTTATACAGGAAATAATTCCCAGGGCTACACTTGGGTTTGAATTTAACACCTGTGGGTTGGGTAGGCTTGGGTCAGAATATCAGCAAGGCATCGAATGCAGCTTTGGTAGAAATACGTTAGAAAATTGAAAGTCACTGTGTTGGACATTTTAGGTGATCTAAAATCACCCATCACCTACAACAGTCTGCATTACGGTTAGGTTAAAGCCCCCCGCATGCTGGGCAAGAGGAGCCATGCTGCGCCAGAGGGTCTTTCCCTCGACAGCAGATACTACAGTGTGCAGCAGTGTGTAGCAGTTAGTGTTCTGTATTTGTATCATTTTAGCGTGTGCTGTTATTCAAATGTTTTATTGTTTTTTTTCATAAAGGATTACGAGTTAAAATTTTCAGGACAGAAATCACACCCTGACCTAAAACGAGCCCAAAACATGCTCATTAAAAAAATCAATTAACGACTTCAGTACACATCAAAGCAGCTTCTAAATCCAGTGTTCAGTAAGGTAGAAGTAGTTCTCTGTAGAATTGCAGTACATCCATCATCTACCAGCTTAGAACCTTCAGTTTATTAGAATCTTATTCTGCTATCGTTTCAAATCTACTGTGACTCAAATAAAAACACTACACAACCTGAAAGTGAGAACCAACAGCACAAATGAAGAAACACAAGAGAAGCGTAGCACTGACGCTGTAGGAATTAACCGAATTGCAATTGTTTGTAAATGACTAAACTGTGAACAGCAAAAAACGTTTAACTGATTAAAAGATGGCAGCATAAAAAATAATAAATTTTTAAGACTTTTTAGTTTATTTTAATGTGAGTTTTAAATTATTTTATGGTGATTTTAATCCCCTGAACTTATCTTAATAATATTTTTTGTAATTTTTTTTTTTTTTTTATTATGTTTTTACATTATATTACAAAGAAAGGAAAACAGAAAAAACCCTCAAAGCAAAACACATCCCCGTCCCCTAACCGTTATAATACCCAGACAGAACAACATAAACAAAATAACTAAAATAATCAAAAAGGCCCTATCCTGATACATTCGTCACGCTGCCCGCGTTTCGCATTCTCAACAACAGGTCAACAAAAGGCTGCCAAATATCATAAAAACTTCGTAGTGGACTCCCCCTTTAAAGTATATCCAATCTTTTCCAACCTAAGATGGCACAGAACCTCTCTGATCCAGTGTGACAGTATGTCAGGGGGGGGGGGGCTAACAGCCTTTCATTTAAACAGTGTCAATCTCCTAGCCAGGAGAGAGCAGAAGGCAAACAGGTTTGTGTCTTGCTATTGAGAGAGGTATCCATTGGGACCCACACCAAACAGCACCATGAAAGGGGATGGCTCCACTATTTTCCCAGAGACCTTGGATAGAGTCTCAAAACAGAATTCCAAAAAGGTGTACAGTTTTGGACCATAACCAGAACATATGATGCGAAAGCGAGGCTGGAGCCAGCCCACATTATCTTAATATTTGGCAGATAATTTGGCCTGTTGGTAATTATGTTTCTTATGATGAGTAAATTATCTGCCCAGCCATAGTGAGTTTACTCGGCTTTACTACATGACTTAATGACCTAAAATAAGTTAAATTATCTTATTATAGATTTACAACAAAACACCCCAAAATAAGACATAATATACAAACTCTACATAATATCATTATACCTGCCAAAGATAGTGTTTTTTGGCAGGTGAGTAAAACTAGTGCGCCTGTAACTAGTAAAACTGTTACGGACACCATTTCTCTGAAATCATTAACACTGAGAGTAAGAAAGCATCACTCACCATTACTGGGTTCCGCCGCCACTGTTGCTAACAGGCAAAGGATTAAGAACGCTTTCATTAGCGCCATTGCCAAAGTCTATGTTTAAAGAAATTCACAGATAAGTGAAGTGTGCCTGTCCGAGGGAAGAGAGCGGTTCAGTGTTCAGGCTGAAGCCGTCTCTGGGGCTCCTCTCTCTCGGTAATGGTTCAGGTGTTGGAACTCTCTTCTGAATTGAACAAGAGGAGGCTCAGTTAGTTTTATTACCCCACCCATTTTCAGGTCCAACTTGTGAACATTGCCTGTCGTAGGAGGTGGAGCTTGCCTGAATACAGGAGAACACAAACCACACCCCTGTCCTTAACCTGAACAACATCATTATTAATAACAGTGTTAAAAAGGAAATTGAGCTGAGTGTTCTGAGTACTGGGTGTTTTCTGTTTAATGATTCCTCGGATTGTATTCATCAATCCTGTATCTGGCGTTCCTCTTTCCTCATTTTCCCCAAACTCTTCATATGGCCTTTTCCAATTTGTTGGTTCTCTTCAAAATACGCTCTATAAGATATCTGGGCTTTGAGTGACAGGGTGGGGCCTTGATTTGGTCAAAGCTCCCATTTCTTTATCCCCGACCTCGAACGTCATTTGAACCTCTTTGGGATTAACTGGAAAGTTCGATGCCACTCAAGTCAGTGCTCTTTTGACTGAATAGGCACGAATTCCATTCATAGACACACCGCCTCCCCAGAAAAGTGTTACAGGCTTTGTTATACAGTGTTTGCAGAGGGGGCATTAACCACAGAGAGGGGGCTTACACTACAGTAACGCCAGTGCATTTATAAAGAGATGTCAAAATCAAAATCCTGTTTGTTGTTACGTCACATGTATAACCACCACTGACCTCCTATCTACACTCAGTGTCCATTTTATCAGCTCCACTGACCACATAGGAGCTCTTTGTAGTTCTACAATTACAGACTCTAGTCCATCTCTTTCTGTGTGTACATTGTTAACCCCCTTTTCCTTAATAGACACCACTGTGGGTGGTGGGTCATTCTCAGCACTGCAGTGACACTGATGTGGTGGTGGTGTGTTGTGCAGGTGTTAGATGACCAGACCCAGCCGTTGCTGCAGTGTTGCTACACTGTGTCCACTCACTGTCCACTCTATTAGACACTCCTTCCACCTGTCCATGCTGTAGATTAGAAAGGTGGTAGCTTGTACATGCAGTACATTAAGGACACATTTGTGCAGGTGTAGATATGCCACATGTGAAGTGCAGAGTGATGGCGAGAGTAAGGATGTGGATTGCCTATGGAGATTGTCATGCTGATGCTTTAGATGATAAGCTTATATGGGTGTGCTGATCAGGTGTCCACATCCAAGCCATGTAAAGTACAATGCATTTATTGTACGGCACTTATCTGTGACCTATGTACTTAATAAGATTAACTGATTAACCGATTAATGATCTGACCTAAGTAATGATTAACTGTAGATGCCTGCAGGAAGAATTAAGGAAGATGAACATTATTTGGGCCGAGGAGGAAGATGGTGCGGTTTAGGTGAGGGGGATGCCCCCAAGTCAGGTTTTGCTTAGGACTCCAGGAAGGATAGGAACAGTATCAGCTGGTGGATTAAATAACCACTTAACAATAAAACTGGTCCCGAAAGGTTCCTCTTCATTAGTACCAAGGTTTGTGGTGTAAGCAAAACAGTGTGGATGCTGAAACAAAACAGGGTTGTAGTTTATTAAGAACCACGATTTAACTTACATCGCAAAAAAATTATTATTATTATTATTATTATAAAGTGGCATCAGGCTGATTACAATTTCTGGTAAGCATATGGGAAATCTCTAACTCTCTATTTGCATGTATTGAGTACGCATGAGCTTCAAGCCACATTCCACTCATAAGACAGATAGTGACACTTAATAGAATTAAATCAATGATTGACTTTTACATTTAAGGGCTCGTTAAACTATATTGCTTATCGTAAAAAGCTGTGACGTGGGAGCCTGAGATCAAGACATTATGCGAAAAGAATTACCTTGGTGACAGTCTTTATGCCTTTTACTGCCTCTTGAACCATGCTCTAGGCTCGCTTTAAACTTACTTTATCTCCAGTGGGTGCATGCGTTATCAGGGCATGACTCTTAAAAGAGTGCACGTTTTCACAGAACATCTCCTCAACAAACTCCATCTGAACCTATAATAGACTTATCAAATGCCGTTTATTGCAGGTGATAACCTGGACATAAACGTGCAAGTGTCGCAAATGTTGCAAGTGAAAATGACGCCATATGAGCGATGAGTGATCCTAAATTTGAAGCTTACACAGGTCAAGTGACAAGCTAAAGGGTTTTCTCAATATGCCACAGCTTAAATATAGAACAGAGTGCACACACATGGACTAGAACACTGAAGGGGACGAGGGTGCAAAGGAAGTGAGCATTGCAAACTTCAAAGTTCCTCTGTGTCTTCTTAGCTGGGGATCTTACTTGGTCACTTGGTGCACACATGTTGTGTATTGGCAAAAAAGACCCAACAACGGCCCTCCACTTCCTCTGAAGGTCGAGAAAGTCAACCGGCCTATAACAGCTCCTACTCAATGTCACTTTTTATTCGTAGTGGTACAAACAATCCCCCCCCAGAACAAAACCTTGCCCATCCAAAATCAATCCATGCCATCCCATGTTATCAGATGGCATGCCCCATTCCCCTTTATCAATCCCTGCCATCCCCTTTATCAATCCCTGCCATCCCCTGTATCAATCCCTGCCATGCCCTGTATCAATCCCTGCCACCCCCTTTATCAATCCCTGCCATGCCCTGTATCAATCCCTGACATCCCTTTATCAATCCCTGCCATTCCCTGCATCAGTCCCTGCCATCCCCTGTATCAATCCATGCCATGCCCTGTATCAATCCCTGACATCCCTTTATCAATCCCTGCCATTCCCTGCATCAGTCCCTGCCATCCCCTGTATCAATCCATGCCATGCCCTGTATCAATTCCTGCCAGCCCCTGCATCAATCCCTGCCATCCCCTGTATCAATCTCTGCCATCCCCTGTATCAATCCATGCCATCCCATGTATCAGTCCATGCCATCTCATGTATCAGTCCATGCCATCCCCTGTATCAATCCCTGCCATCCCCTGTATCAATCCCTGCCATCCTCTGTACCAATTCCTGCCATCCTCTGTATCAATCCCAGCTATCCCCTGTATCAAACCATGCCATGCCCGGTATCAATCCCAGCCATCCCCTGTATCAATCCCTGCCATCCTCTGTATCAATTCCTGCCATCCTCTGTATCAATCCCTGCCGTCCTCTGTATCAATCCCAGCCATCCCCTGTATCAATCCCTGCTATCCCCTGTATCAATCCCTGCCATCCCATGTATCAATCCCTGCCATAACCTGTATCAATCCCTGCCATCCCCTGTATCAATCCCTGACATCCCCTGTATCAATCCCTGCCATCCTCTGTACCAATTCCTGCCATCCTCTGTATCAATCCCAGCTATCCCCTGTATCAAACCATGCCATGCCCGGTATCAATCCCAGCCATCCCCTGTATCAATCCCTGCCATCCTCTGTATCAATTCCTGCCATCCTCTGTATCAATCCCTGCCGTCCTCTGTATCAATCCCAGCCATCCCCTGTATCAATCCCTGCCATCCTCTGTATCAATTCCTGCCATCCTCTGTATCAATCCCAGCCATCCCCTGTATCAATCCCTGCTATCCCCTGTATCAATCCCTGCTATCCCCTGTATCAATCCCTGCCATCCCATGTATCAATCCCTGCCATCCTCTGTATCAATCCCTGCCATCTCCTGTATCAATCCCTGACATCCCCTTTATCAATCCGTGCCATCCTCTGTACCAATCTCTGCTATTTGGAAGGAGGTACTGGGAAATCCGGCCCAGGACCACGAGGTTTCAGCAAACATTTTTATTAACCCATGACCGCCGTCAAGCTCACCTGGCAGCCACCTAACCTGAACATGACTTACAGCACTATGGAACTGTTGCTGATCTGACCCTGATCACCCAAGCAATTATCCCTGATTAATACACTGAGCCCCATTAGCATTTGCACTTTAACTGGAATTCTATAATATCTAACATCCTGCGCTGTATTTTCCATATACTAATCAGGCTCCATTGTAAGCTGTATAATTTGGTTAAGCAGTTTTAACAACTGAACACTAAGCTGCCTGGCACTTACTACCTGGACTCTACAACGTTTTGAAATATGCATCTATTGGTGTTAAACTGCAACACACCTGGCTACCTCAACACACTGTACTTTCCAATATACACACTATAACACTTTGTGTGCTGTATACCTCACTCTACTACATATTGTGCTAACTGGCTGTTTGCCAACCTCAGACTCAGCTCCAGGCCAACATTTCTGACTTCCATTTACTGCTTATGCATATTTTAAGTATTTAACTGTGCTTTTGCACATCATTGGTCTTGAATGCTTGATGCCAAGTCATTGGGCATGATGACCTTAGGCCTGCTTAAAGAGTGTCTAGAATAATCGGAGCGCCCAGCTGCCGAATATAACTCATTAAAGGGTAATCTTGGTACTTTCTGGATAAACAGTACAGCACAGGGTGCCTATAGTGAAGCCCCTTGGTAGGCCAAATAGGGCCAAAAACCTGAAGTGCAAGTGTAGTAGGAGGAGGCGGTTGAGCCTAGTGACGTGGAGCAGGGCAAACATTATTATCGCAAAACTGGTTGTGGAATCGAAAGTTACAGAAATCAGTAAAACATTTCACCAGACCCAACCCTAGGTAATAAGTAGCTAGAAGAGGAACAAACATGTATGGATTGTAAAACTTTA
>JAMWET010003110.1:0-15000 GCA_024036415.1 Prochilodus magdalenae
AAACTGAATCACAATTATAAAACCCACTGAAGACAAAAGTACAAAAATACGAAAAGTGCAGAAAACAGAAATAATAAAGTTAACAAAAAATAAAGAACCTATACCCACAACCCCAGCATGCAACAAAGGAGTAATACAAACTCATCAGCCCTTCCTGGTAAACCTCAACCACACTGCAGAAACTACTCATACACTAAGACCACACCACACCCTCGCGCAACCTACTACACCACACCACACACACCACACTTACCCACTGAACACACACACCACTACGGAACCAACACTACGCACCTTACACCACAACCCCGAGTGAACCCACAACGGACTACCAACTCCTCCACCCTTAACTGTAAACCTCACACGCCTGCTCAGACACACCTATACCACTACACACTATCACACCACATATATACACACACCCCACTTCAGACACACACATACCACGACCAAACACTATCACACCACACACACACACCACTATACCCACTATAACACACACCCCACTAGCACACTATCCACCACACTATCACACTACACACACACCCCTAAAGACACACACACACCCACTACATACACGAACACACACACCACTATACACACACACACACCACACACAACACAAACTCCCCAACCACCAAACATACAATACACCATCACACATCACACACCCACACACCCCTCTACACCCTACATACCACCACACCTACACACACCACACCACCAGGCACACATACACACGCAGACCACACCACACACACTACAGACACACACAACACACCCACTCCGACCCACCACACACACTACAGACCACACACACACACACCCACCTACAACACACACACTACGACCGCACCCACACACACACACCACCACTATAACGACCACACACACACCCCACACACTACAGACACACACTATATCAACAACACACACACACACCCCACAACTATCCACCCACCCCTACAGACCCACACACACACCACCAAACTACAGACACACACTACAGGCACCACTACAGACACACACCACCACACACACCAGCACTACAGACCATCTACAGACACACACACTACAGACCCACACACACACACAAGACGCACACACTATACCCACAACCCACACACCACACCACACTACATACACACCAATATCCACCCACACCCACACACACACACTAACAGACACACCACACACACTACAGACACAGACACACACACACACAGCCACACACACACCCCCACTATACACACACAAACACACACTACTCTACAACACACACACACACACTACACACACACACCCACTATACACACACACACAACACACACCCCCACCACTATGCTCACACACCTACATATATACACACTACATACCTATACTTATCAAGGTTGCTGCTACCAGCTTGTTCTACTCTGGACAAACTGCTTCCCTAAAAAGACAAGAGAACCGTACACTGTACTACCAGCCGTCATCGGTGTGGGGCAGTTTGAGGCGGATCAATCAGGTCGGTAGCTGACCTATAGGAACACACTGGGTTATTGGTAGTGGTAGTCTTAAAAACACATAATGACGAAGTTATTGTGTAGGAGATGTGGGAAATAGGACAATATTGTGTTTCGAGTAAACTGAGCCTGGTAAATCTTCTGTAAGTAATAGACCCAACACAGATTTACTTACTAACACTGAACATCACCATAAGAGAACCCTGTACTAGGATCTGAGTGTATTTACAACAGTTTCTCCTGACATCTGGGCCTTGCCCGAGCCTTTATGAACAAGGTGAAGAGAAAAGAGCATCATAAAGCCAAAACATAGAAAGACCAGCTGTACTGTCCAGCGTACTGAACTGTGTGTGTGTGCAGGTGTGAGCTCCTCTGGAGGATTATACAAGCTCTTTCCTTTCTGAAACCATCATGCGAATGGAACATCTACCCCCACCTTCCCTCAGTCTGGAATCCCCTGCGGTGGGGTACTGGTACGAAGCAACCAAAGGATGCTAGTACGTTGGTTTTCTCTCAAGATAAAAGAATGACAGTACACTGAGACTTGAAATGTGGCTGTGTTGTTGTTCCAGGGGCTCTCTGAGTGTGAGTACACCAGTGAGGGGGGTCTGCATAGGCTGGGGGCCAGTGTAAGCTGATCTGCACTGTTTGCGAACACCACGACGTGATTCGGTAGCCTGGAGGCTCAGCAGAAACAGTCTGAACTCGACACCCTGAACCTTGGCCTGCAGGGAGGTATACCTGACCTCATCTCTTCTACCCCCATATCTATCACCACTGCCATTCCCACTGTCGCCGAGGGTACCAGCACCACCACTGTGAGCACCAGTGCCACCACCACTACTGCAGCTGACGCGATGTCCACTGGTGTGGAAATGACTAGCATGGCAATCACATTTGCTACATCCAACTACCACACTGATTCCAGCACCGTTGTCACCACCATCAACAACACCAGTATCAGTGCCACCACTGCAAGCCTCAACACCACTCCCACTGGCAGTGTTGACACCACTACAGGTACCCAAACTGTCACCACCATATCTGGGAATCCTGGCAACACCGTCAGTGCCACCACTGTAGGCCACACCACCACAGTCGCTCCCACTGGCAGTGTTGACACCACTACAAGTACCCCAACTGCCAATACCATCTTACCAGTCAGTGCCACCACTGCAGGCCACACCACCACCACAGTCGCTCCCACTGCCAGTGTTGACACCACTACAAGCACCCCAACCGTCACCACCATATCTGGGAATCCTGGCAACACCGTCAGTGGCACCACTGCAGACCGCACCACCACGGTCACCACAGTCGCTCCCACTGCTAGTGTTGACACGACTGCAAGTACCCCAACTGCCACCACCATTTCACCAGTCAGTACCACCACCACAGTCACTCCCAGCACTATTACCAACACCATCACCACCACCCCCCCACTGCTGGAATGTCCTCTGGTAGGTAGTCAGTGACACCACCCACTACTAACAACCCGTCCCAGTGACACCACTGCAGGCCACACCACCACAGTCACTCCCAGCACTATTACCAACACCATCACCACCACCCCCACTGCTGGAATGTCCTCTGGTAGTATCAGTGACACCACCACTACTAACACCGTCAGTGCCACCACTGCAGGCCACACCACCACAGTCACTCCCAGCACTATTACCAACACCATCACCACCACCCCCACTGCTGGAATGTCCTCTGGTAGTATCAGTGACACCACCACTACTAAACAAGCGGTCAGTGCGCACCACTGCAGGCCACACCACCACAGTCACTCACAGCACTATTACCCACACCATCACCACCACCCCCCCCCACTGCTGGAATGTCCCTCCTGGTAGTATCAGTGACAACCCACCACTACACTACAACACCGTGGTCAGTGCCACCACTGCAGGCCACACACCCACCAGTCACTCCCAGCACTATTACCCAACACCCATCACCACCACCCCCACTGCTGGAATGTCCTCTGGTATCAGTGACACCACCACCTACTAACAGAACACCGACAGTGCCACCACTGCAGGCCACAAAACCACAGTCACTTCCCAGCACTATTTACCAACACACCATCACCACCACCCCCACTGCTGTGAATGTCCCTCTGGTATCAGTGACACCACCACTACTACCACCCGTCAGTGACTTCCACCACAGTGGCACCCACAGACCGCCGTGCCAGGGTGTAAACAGGTGAGTTTCTGGTTGTTGGGTTTGAAGTAGATGAAAAAGATGAAACAGAGAGTATGATATTAATCTAATTATTTTCTTCCTAGTTACGTCCTCGAGGCTAAGCATCCCCTTCGGAAACGTGTCTGCGGTTCTCTGCAGCTTCAGCGATCTCTGACTACACCTGCTTATCTGTGAGTGTTCTCCCATTCAGAGGTCGGAGCTCTTACGTAGGCCGACTGCCAGCCCTGTAACCGCTCCCTCCGCCTGTATGTTCAGCCTCCTACTAGGTCGCCGCTCTGTCCTCCGACGATCTCCTCACACACTACTGACATGCAAGCTGGCAAAGCCTGGGGGCTCCTCCAGAGAGGCCTTGAAGCTGTTCCTCCGGACGTTTGCAGCATCCCCTCCCAGGAAAGCGCTGAAGTACTCCTACAAGGTACGGGACGTGTTCTTGTACTGCTCTGAATCCTAAACGTTTCGTGTGGACGCTGTGCCCTGAGGTATCCACCATCTATTGTAGATCTCCAGCGTCGTCCGTCTGCCAGACTCGTCCCTTCGATTGATGCCGTCGGGGATGTGTGTAGTCAACAACTTCACCGCCACACAGCTCACGGATGCCCCTTTCATCAGCGAGTGGGTTCCAAACCAGGATCGGGACCTTTCCCTGCCGTCCGTGTCCGCAGACTTCCTCTCTCCAATCTGGGTTCTAAGAACTTCAGCTGAGAGACCTATCAAGCTGTGTAAGTATGGCCCGTGGAGCTGTAGAACATTCCAGATGGTTTTCCTGGCCGGAGGTTCTTCGGTCCATCTCAGCATCTGATCTCTTCTCGTCTAATCTAGGATCAAAGCCCTTAGTTCCCGAGGACAGTCCATGTCAGAGAACCAGACATCGTCCCGTCATCCGAACTTCGTTCCTGCCCTTCCTCACAGGTACCGTAAGAGTGTTAGATGTGGGACGGGTGTCTCACTGTTCTAGATAATTGAGTCTAGAAACTGTAGACGGAGGTCAGTACCTTGGACTGAGCAACTCCTCTCCGCTCGATTGGTCCAGCACCATACCCGGCGAGGGGGTGTGCCGGACTGTGTAACCGAAATTCCTCCATGTGTTTCATGTCACCGATGCGTCCCAGGCGGCTGAAACGACTCCGACTGGCTGGTGAAGAATTTGGGCATTTTCAGGAGCTCCGCCTCCTTTTTCCGATTTCATCATCCGTGTCTGAAGAGCGACTTCAATGGAGTGAGTAACAGCCGGTTCTGATTAGACTACCCAACAGGGGTGCGGTCATAAGCCATGTGTCACCGCATGCTCAAAAACAAGAACCCACCTACAGTGGGAACCATCAGGACTACACCTGCTGTTGTAGTTCACAAGCATTACGGGTTCTCACCTCTCTCTCTCTCTCTCTCTCTCTCTCTCCCCCCCTCTCTCTCTCCTCTCTCTCTCCTTCACTCTCGCTCTCTCCCTCTTCTCTCTCTCTCTCTCTCTCCCTCTCTCTCTCTCTCTCTCGCTCCCTCTCTCTCTCTCTCCCCCCCTCTCTTTCTCTCTCTCTCTCTCTCTCTCTCTCTCTCTTTCTACCTCTCTTTCTACCTCTCTCCCTCTCTCTCCCTCTCTCTCTCCCTCTCTCTCTCTCTCTCTCTCTCTCTCTCCCCCCCTCTCTTTCTCTCTCTCTCTCTCTCTCTCTCTCTCTCTCTTTCTACCTCTCTTTCTACCTCTCTCCCTCTCTCTCCCTCTCTCTCTCTCTCTCTCTCTCTCTCTCTCCCAGGTGAATGCAGCCCAGGTTCTAACTTCGGCCCAGTTGGCAGAGCTCTGCTCCGACCCGTCCCGACTCAGAGGTCCTCAGGATGTGAACACGGTGATGGGGGCTGTCGGCCCGGACCACTTCACCTCCTTCTTTGACTCCGTTTCTCCCAAAATCCAGGTACTGACCACGTCACTGGGTGGAAACCACATTCCCGGTTCTCCGGGTAATCAGACTCCCACTGACTCGGAGCGTTCGGTCGTAGATCTGTCCGTAGCTGGGCTTCACTGGAGAACTGGGCTACAGAAATAAGGCTAGCCCGGCTCTGCCGGAGTCTAGGCTACGCTGTTCACCCCAGCATGAGGCTCTTCAAAATAAGAGTCCTCACGACGAAGGGCTTGCTGACTGCTGCTGAACTGAGCACCTGAACTGCAGGGACATGCTCCGGGGCCGTATCAGCTGCAGAGCCCGGTCCTGAACTGAATCACATTGGGAGGACTTTACACCCTGCTAGCGCCCTAGCGGTTAGCTAAACCAGCTCAGCTTCGTCCACCGTCCCCTGGTCACCAAACAAACTCCATAATGAAGTGGTCATGTGACACCTGGGTGTGGACAGTGCTTCAGTCAGCCTTGACGATGTTCTGTATGCCAGTCTAATCTCTTCTCTGTGCGGCCGGTCTGATCTCAGGTGAACGCGTCGCTGTACTCCTCGGAGGTGAAGGGAGCGTTCCTCCAGGCCGTCCTGGTGAGAGGGGGACTCTCCTCTGCAGCGGTGCCGGATTCAGAAGTGGAGCAGTGGCTGAACGTTCGGCTGGAGCCCCTCCTCTCCAGCCTGTCCTCCGCAGACGTAGCACCGTTCTTCAACATCACCAGAGGGCGGAGCTGCAGCACCAGCCAGGCAGCGTGAGTAAAGGCCAGGTTTAGATTTGAGCTAGTCTCCGTGCAGGGTTTGGGCTCTGCTGATGGACTGATGTGGACTCCTGTAAACTCTGGAAGAGTCTTTCTCACTGTGAAACGCTCTCCGGTTCTGTAACAGAGTGAGACGTCTGGACTCTCTGAGGTCCTCGTTCAGCAGCGCCACCCAGAAGCAGATCTACAACCCACATCCAGCAGCTCCTGGCCGGTATGAGACGCGTCCTCGTGCTCACAGATTAGACGTGCTGAACACTTAATCAGGGACCCGGGGTTTAGACTGGTGTTGTTTAACGCTCCACAGGTCCGAACGGTCTGCAGTGCTACGGCGGTGGGAGCTTCTACGTCTTCCTCAGGAACTCCTTCCTCGGTTTCGGATTTCCGGACCTGAGCACCTTCTTGTCCCTGGTCCCCGCCAGCAGACAGCGAGAGGTAGTGCTGACTTTAAGAGGTTCAGATTCAGACAGTGAGACGGTCGATACGTCCCTCAGTAACACTGTTAGTTACCGGTCCATCAATAAGACAGTCGCTACTGGTGACAGGACCTCCACACCTCCCTCTCCCTGTGCTGACTCAGTTCCTCTCCTCTCTGTTCTGTAGCTGTTGGGCTCCATCTCTACAGGAGAACTCAGAGAGTACCTGAATGGATCAACCACAGTGGGCTCAGACCTCTGCAGGCTCCTCACCAACTACAACAGGACCACCCAGTACCTGGAGACGGTACACCTGTGTCCTTTATCCTCTTTGATCTCTGCAGCTCCTCGCTCGGTGTCTCTCTCTCAGAGGTGTTTATTCCACATGTAAATCTCTCTCTCCTCCTTCCTCCTCTCTTCCTCCTCCCTCTGCTCCTCCGTGCAGGAGCCGGTGGTATCCGCGGCCGTGGGCAGACAGACGTTGGAGTGCGTGTGGTCTCGTGCTCTGGCCGCGTCGTCTCCGGTGGAGGTGGATCAGTGGTTTAAGGTCACACTGGCTCAGTACCTGCCCTTCCTCAGCTCTAAGGTCATCAACCCCACCCAGCTCAGCGGCGCCTCCTGCCTGTCCTACAGGAGACTGTGAGTGTGTGTTAGGTGTAGTGTTGAGCTGTAGTGTCCCTCTTTGATCTTCTAAAAAAGATCTGCAGTGACGTTAGTGCTGTCTGTGTTAATGATCAGGGTTTCAGTCCTGGGGAAGAACTATGATTACTCAGGAGCTGATTTCACCCCGGCTGACGTGTACAGCTCCATCAGGGCGTATCTGAACAGCAGCGGTACGTACGGCTCCACCTCTCTCTTTCTGAATGTCAGTGTGTGTTCATCTCTACTGTGGAGAACATGTCCGTGTTTATTTCTGTGCCTTGCAGATGGAGCTCCCCGCTGCTACAACTCCTCTGATCCCCTTCTGAACTCCACTGCCTGGTTCTCCAACAACATCGGAACCTTCGTCACCTTCATCACCCTCACTGACCTCCAGTCCTTCGTCTCAGACGGCCAGGTAACCCACTGACATACAGACAGACGTCCCTGATGCTCGGGGCCCCCCACCGCCGCGTTAGGAGGAACTGATCTCCCACTACTACTGCCTCTCTCAGAACACTGAACACCGTTACCTCCGCTCGCCGTCCCTCATCACCGCCGCGTTAGGAGGAACTGATCTCCCACTACTACTGCCTCTCTCAGAACACTGAACACCGTTACCTCCGCTCGCCGTCCCTCATCACCGGCACGTTAGGAGGAACCGATCTCCCACTACTACTGCCTCTCTCAGAACACTGAACACCGTTACCTCCGCTCGCCTTCCCACATCACCGCTGCGTTAGGAGGAACCGATCTCTCACTACTACTGCCTCTCTCAGAACACTGAACACTGTTACCTCCGCTCACCGTCCCTCATCACCGCCGCGTTAGGAGGAACTGATCTCCCACTACTACTGCCTCTCTCAGTACACTGAACACCGTTACCTCCGCTCGCCGTCCCACATCACTGCCGCGTTAGGAGGAACTGATCTCCCACTACTACTGCCTCTCTCAGAACACTGAACACCGTTACCTCAGCTCGCTGTCCCACATCACCGCCGCGTTAGGAGGGACCGATCTCCCACTACTACTGCCTCTCTCAGAACACTGAACACCGTTACCTCCGCTCGCCGTACCTCATCACCGCCGCGTTAGGAGGAACTGATCTCCCACTACTACTGCCTCTCTCAGAACACTGAACACCGTTACCTCCGCTCGCCGTCCCACATCACCGCCGCGTTAGGAGGAACTGATCTCCCACTACTACTGCCTCTCTCAGAACACTGAACACCGTTACCTCCGCTCGCCGTCCCTCATCACCGCCGCGTTAGGAGGAACCGATCTCCCACTACTACTGCCTCCCTCAGAACACTGAACACCGTTACCTCCGCTGGCCGTCCCACATCACCGCTGCGTTAGGAGGAACCGATCTCCCACTACTACTGCCTCCCTCAGAACACTGAACACCGTTACCTCCGCTCGCCGTCCCTCATCACCGCCGCGTTAGGAGGAACTGATCTCCCACTACTACTGCCTCCCTCAGAACACTGAACACCGTTACCTCCGCTCGCCGTCCCACATCACTGCCGCGTTAGGAGGAACTGATCTCCCACTACTACTGCCTCCCTCAGAACACTGAACACCGTTACCTCCGCTCGCCGTCCCACATCACTGCCGCGTTAGGAGGAACTGATCTCCCACTACTACTGCCTCTCTCAGAACACTGAACACCGTTACCTCCGCTCGCCGTCCCACATCACTGCCGCGTTAGGAGGAACCGATCTCCCACTACTACTGCCTCTCTCAGAACACTGAACACCGTTACCTCCGCTCGCCGTCCCACATTACAACCGCGTTAGGAGGAACTGATCTCCCACTACTACTGCCTCTCTCAGAACACTGAACACCGTTACCTCCGCTCGCCGTCCCACATCACTGCCGCGTTAGGAGGAACCGATCTCCCACTACTACTGCCTCCCTCAGAACACTGAACACCGTTACCTCCGCTCGCCGTCCCACATCACTGCCGCGTTAGGAGGAACCGATCTCCCACTACTACTGCCTCTCTCAGAACACTGAACACCGTTACCTCCGCTCACCGTCCCACATCACCGCCGCGTTAGGAGGAACTGATCTCCCACTACTACTGCCTCTCTCAGAACACTGAACACCGTTACCTCCGCTCACCGTCCCACATCACCGCCGCGTTAGGAGGAACCGATCTCCCACTACTACTGCCTCCCTCAGAACACTGAACACCATTACCTCCGCTCGCCGTCCCACATCACAACCGCGTTAGGAGGAACTGATCTCCCACTACTACTGCCTCTCTCAGAACACTGAACACCGTTACCTCCGCTCGCCGTCCCACATCACTGCCGCGTTAGGAGGAACCGATCTCCCACTACTACTGCCTCCCTCAGAACACTGAACACCGTTACCTCCGCTCGCCGTCCCACATCACTGCCGCGTTAGGAGGGACCGATCTCCCACTACTACTGCCTCTATCAGAACACTGAACACCGTTACCTCCGCTCGCCGTCCCACATCACCGCCGCGTTAGGAGGAACCGATCTCCCACTACTACTGCCTCTCTCAGAACACTGAACACCGTTACCTCCGCTCACCATCCCACATCACTGCCGCGTTAGGAGGAACTGATCTCCCACTACTACTGCCTCTCTCAGAACACTGAACACCGTTACCTCCGCTCGCCGTCCCACATCACCGCCGCGTTAGGAGGAACTGATCTCCCACTACTACTGCCTCTATCAGAACACTGAACACCGTTACCTCCGCTCGCCGTCCCACATCACCGCCGCGTTAGGAGGAACCGATCTCCCACTACTACTGCCTCTCTCAGAACACTGAACACCGTTACCTCCGCTCACCATCCCACATCACTGCCGCGTTAGGAGGAACTGATCTCCCACTACTACTGCCTCTCTCAGAACACTGAACACCGTTACCTCCGCTCGCCGTCCCACATCACCGCTGCGTTAGGAGGAACTGATCTCCCACTACTACTGCCTCTCTCAGAACACTGAACACCGTTACCTCCGCTCGCCGTCCCTCATCACCGCCGCTTTAGGAGGAACCGATCTCCCACTACTACTGCCTCCCTCAGAACACTGAACACCGTTACCTCCGCTGGCCGTCCCACATCACCGCTGCGTTAGGAGGAACCGATCTCCCACTACTACTGCCTCCCTCAGAACACTGAACACCGTTACCTCCGCTCGCCGTCCCACATCACTGCCGCGTTAGGAGGAACCGATCTCCCACTACTACTGCCTCTCTCAGAACACTGAACACCGTTACCTCCGCTCGCCGTCCCACATCACAACCGCGTTAGGAGGAACTGATCTCCCACTACTACTGCCTCTCTCAGAACACTGAACACCGTTACCTCCGCTCGCCGTCCCACATCACTGCCGCGTTAGGAGGAACCGATCTCCCACTACTACTGCCTCCCTCAGAACACTGAACACCGTTACCTCCGCTCGCCGTCCCACATCACTGCCGCGTTAGGAGGAACCGATCTCCCACTACTACTGCCTCTCTCAGAACACTGAACACCGTTACCTCCGCTCACCGTCCCACATCACCGCCGCGTTAGGAGGAACTGATCTCCCACTACTACTGCCTCTCTCAGAACACTGAACACCGTTACCTCCGCTCACCGTCCCACATCACCGCCGCGTTAGGAGGAACCGATCTCCCACTACTACTGCCTCCCTCAGAACACTGAACACCGTTACCTCCGCTCGCCGTCCCACATCACAACCGCGTTAGGAGGAACTGATCTCCCACTACTACTGCCTCTCTCAGAACACTGAACACCGTTACCTCCGCTCGCCGTCCCACATCACTGCCGCGTTAGGAGGAACCGATCTCCCACTACTACTGCCTCCCTCAGAACACTGAACACCGTTACCTCCGCTCGCCGTCCCACATCACTGCCGCGTTAGGAGGGACCGATCTCCCACTACTACTGCCTCTATCAGAACACTGAACACCGTTACCTCCGCTCGCCGTCCCACATCACCGCCGCGTTAGGAGGAACCGATCTCCCACTACTACTGCCTCTCTCAGAACACTGAACACCGTTACCGCCGCTCACCATCCCACATCACTGCCGCGTTAGGAGGAACTGATCTCCCACTACTACTGCCTCTCTCAGAACACTGAACACCGTTACCTCCGCTCGCCGTCCCACATCACCGCCGCGTTAGGAGGAATGATCTCCCACTACTACTGCCTCTATCAGAACACTGAACACCGTTACCTCCGCTCGCCGTCCCACATCACCGCCGCGTTAGGAGGGACCGATCTCCCACTACTACTGCCTCTCTCAGAACACTGAACACCGTTACCTCCGCTCGCCGTCCCACATCACCGCCGCGTTAGGAGGAACTGATCTCCCACTACTACTGCCTCTCTCAGAACACTGAACACCGTTACCTCCGCTCACCGTCCCACATCACTGGTGTGTCCCTGCTCCAGTTAAGGTCCTCCTGTGTCCGCTCATTAGCATGCAGGTGGCGGCCCGTGATGTCTGTTTTCTCGGTGCTGATACTCACACTGGGTTTAACTGATCCGGCCTGGTGATGTTACCGGAGCTGTACCTCACTGCCTGAGTCTGATTGTCCCCTGTAGATCGGAGTGTTCCTGGAAAACCCGGAGAGCATTCAGCTGTTTAACGACTCCAGAATCGCATCCAACGTCACCAGATACTACGGTGCCCAGTTATACGCCTACAAACCCAACTTCAGCCCCCTCAGGTACCACACTGTACCACACTGTACCACACATACTGTATCCTGAACACCACACGTCTGTTCGTCTACCTGTTCCGGGGTTCACCTGTGTGCTTGTGTGTGCAGACTGCTAGGTGTGCTCCTGTGTGGGGTTCCCGGCTCTGCATATACGTCTCTCTCAGCTGCAGACAGCCAGATCATCCTGGACAGCCTCAAGACATCTTGTCAGTCAGTCAGCCCGGAGGTATTCGATCAGCTAGGCCAGCTTCTTGATCATCTGAGCTCCATGGTCAGTCGTGGTGTGGTAGTGTGAGTTACCCATAATCCTCCTCTTCACTCAGGTTACAGCAGCTCTGGTAGCCAACTTCCCCACCATCACCACGGATACCATCCAGACACTGGGCAACCAGAGCATCGGTCTGACTGAGGGCCAGATTAGCGCCGCTCCTCCTGAGGCCATTAACAAAACCGTGACCACGCTCAGCGCCATCACAGGCTGGAACCAGGGTCAGGTCAACAACATCATCCAGAGCATCACTGAGGCAGGCTTTGAGGTGAGTGCACACCGCACACTGCTCACTGCACACTGCTCACCGCCTCCACACTGCTCACTTCACACCACCTCCGCACTGCTCACTTCACACTGCACACCGCTCACTGCACATCACTCACCCCACACCGCCTCCGCACTGCTCACCGTCTCCACACTGCTCACTGCCTCCACACTGCTCACTGCACACTGCCTCCACACTGCTCACTGCACACTGCTCACTACACACTGCCTCCAAACTGATCACTGCACACTGCACATCACTCACCCCACACTGCCTCCACACTGCTCACTGCACACTGTCTCCGCACTGCTCACTGCACACTGCCTCCGCACTGCTCACTGCACACTGCTCACTACACACTGCCTCCAAACTGATCACTGCACACCGCTCATTGCACATCACTCACCCCACACCGCCTCCGCACTGCACACTGTCTCCACACTGCTGACTGCACACTGCCTCCACACTGCTCACTCCACACCGCCTCCGCACTGCTTACTGCACACTGCTCACTGTCTCCACACTGCTCACTGCACACTGCCTCCACACTGCTCACTGCCTCCGCACTGCTCACTACACACTGCCTCCAAACTGATCACTGCACACTGCTCACTGTCTCCACACTGCTCACTGCCTCCACACTACTCACTGCACACTGCCTCCACACTGCTCACTTCACACTGTTCACTGCCTCCAAACTGATCACTGCACACCGCTCACTGCTCATCACTCACCCCACACTGCCTCCGCACTGCTCACTGCACACTGTCTCCACACTGCTCACTGCACACTGCCTCCACACTGCTCACTCCACACTGCCTCCACACTGCTCACTGCACATTGCCTCCGCACTGCTCACTACACACTGCCTCCAAACTGATCACCGCACACCGCTCACTGTACATCACTCACTGCACACCGCTCGGCTCACTACACATCACGCACTGCTCACTGCCTCCACACTGCTCACTGCACACTGCCTCCACACTGCTCACTGCACACTGCCTCTGCACTGCTCACTGCACACTGCCTCCACACTGCTCACTGCACACTGCCTCCACACTGCTCACTGCACACTGCCTCCGCACTGCTCACTGCACACTGCCTCAGCACTGCTCACTGCACACTGCCTCCACACTGCTCACTGCACACTGCCTCCACACTGCTCACTGCACACTGCCTCCACACTGCACACTGCCTCCACACTGCTCATCGCACAGTGCCTCCACACTGTACACTGCCTCCACACTGCTCACTGATGGTTGATATCTGCACAAGCTTGTAGACACATTCCAGAATTCCTCAGGTGCGGATTTCCTTTAACGTTCTTCTTTAACTGGATGGTTGACAGATCGACACCGGCTCCGACCTGGTGGTTCTAGGCACGCTGATTGGAGGCGTTCCCACAGAAACCATATCCAAAATCCCACCCACTGATCTACTGACTGTATCCAAGGACACAACGTTCATCAACAACATCCTGACAGCACCACCGGTCCTTCAGGAGACATACGTGGAGAAGGTACTCATGCACACACGTCCTGCAGACTACAC
Source organism: Prochilodus magdalenae (assembly GCA_024036415.1). Lineage (NCBI taxonomy): Eukaryota > Metazoa > Chordata > Actinopteri > Characiformes > Prochilodontidae > Prochilodus > Prochilodus magdalenae. Next base: position 14,210 of record JAMWET010003110.1, read on the forward strand.
TGTGAACCGACATTCCCAACACAAACAGCAGGGGGCGGTAGGCCTGTGATATCAGCTGCAGTACTGGCCAATCACATTGCCTAGTTTGTGGTAGAGGTTTGATAGTTCTTGGTAGAGGTCTGGTAGTTCTTGGTACAGGTTTGGTAGTTTGTGGTAGAGGTTTGGTAGTTCTTGGTACAGGTTTGGTAGTTTGTGGTAGAGGTTTGGTAGTTCTTGGTAGAGGTCTGGTAGTTCTTGGTACAGGTTTGGTAGTTTGTGGTAGAGGTTTGGTAGTTCTTGGTAGAGGTCTGGTAGTTCTTGGTACAGGTCTGGTAGTTCTTGGTACAGGTTTGGTAGTTCTTGGTAGAGGTCTGGTAGTTCTTGGTAGAGGTTTGGTAGTTTGTGGTAGAGGTTTGATAGTTCTTGGTAGAGGTCTGGTAGTTCTTGGTAGAGGTTTGGTAGTTTGTGGTAGAGGTGTGGTAGTTCTTGGTAGAGGTCTGGTAGTTCTTGGTACATGTTTGGTAGTTTGTGGTAGAAGTGTGGTAATTCTTGGTAGTGGTCTGGTAGTTCTTGGTAGAGGTTTCGTAGTTCTTGGTAGATGTCTGGTAGTTCTTGGTAGAGGTTTGGTAGTTTGTGGAAAAGGTGTGGTAGTTCTTGGTAGAGGTCTGGTGGTTCTTGGTACAGGTTTGGTAGTCTGTGGTAGAGGTTTGGTAGTTCTTGGTAGAGGTTTGGTAGTTCTTGGTAGAGGTCAGGTAGTTCTTGGTACAGGTTTGGTAGTTTGTGGTGGAAGTGTGGTAGTTCTTGGTAGAGGT
>JAMWET010003110.1:20000-40528 GCA_024036415.1 Prochilodus magdalenae
CTGATCTGTGTTCCAGCTGACCTGCATGTACAACTACGTGAAGGACGAGTCGTCTCTGGGCTTCACGGACTTCCCCCCTGACATGCTGCTCTACTACAGGTGAGCCACACGCCCACACCGACTCCACCTGTCTGGTGAGCATGACCAGGGTAACGTCATTACTGTGTTCTTTGATGTGCGGTAGTTTAAGGTGGGACACTACAGGTGAAGGACACCCAACACCGTGAGCGGTAGCACTACATCTCTTTACAGGTAACTGAATGGGGTTGACTGACTAGGAGCCGTTTAGGGTGATGGTGAAAGGTGATCAGGGCAGTCTGTAGATCCAGAACACGAGCAGTGTATGAGGGGATCCTCCAGACCCGGTTCAGAACTGAAGGTCCGAGAGGGGGCGGGGCTAAGCCTTCCTTAGAGTTACTAGGTTGTTAGGTCAGCTGTAGAGGAGGTGAAGCGACTGAACCCGCCACTCCCTTTATTAGTGACTACGGTCCAGGAGACGTGGACCTGTACTAATGACTGACCTAGGAGAACCGGACCATGCGGTCATCCTGTCCTGGTTCATCAGGTCCGGTTTAAAGAGGACCTCAGTCGTTCAGCACCAACACAGACTCCCAGAATGCCATCTTCCTACCCAGCAGCTGTGGGAACATGGTACACCCACCGCAGTGCACTGTTAACTGTATACTGCAGTACCCAGCGTCCAGCGGGGCGTGGTCCTTCCAGGCTCCAGGTGGAGGAGGTTTATGTGCTGGTCAGCTGAGCACCTGTGTTTGTGTGTTATAGCACTGAGAAGCTGACGAAGGACAACTGCAGGTCGTACTTCAGCGCTCTGGGTGGAGCAGACTTCTCAGTTCTGTCCAGCGTCCTCAACAGACAGTCCATCCTGTTCACCGGTGCCAAGGACTGCCTGGTAAAGCACACATACCGAGCTCACAGGGTCTGTGGGGAGATGGGGAGGTCCTTATAAGGTACGAATACAGGTATAATAACTCCCCAGTCGGTGCTGCACACAGCTCAGTACAGACACCCGGGCTAGAGCCCCACACTACCAAACATTTCCATTCAGCCAGCCGCACAGGAGGCGAGGCCCGCCATCCCTGCCCAAGGTACAGGGGTCACTGTAGAGGGCGATGGATCTGATCCGTCTCCCGAATGACCAGAATGGAATCGGTACACCTGGGACGGCCAGCAAGCAGGGAGCTGCAGCAGGAAGGGGATGGGTGGAGGTGGATGGAGGAAGTGGACCAAGCATACCATCAGCTGCTCCAGTGACGAGGCTCTGGGGAACTCAGAGGACGCCTGTCCAGGACAGGACTGAGGAGGCAGAGGCAGTCCAGACATGCTGAGATGAAGACCTGACTGAGAGAGACTCATCCGTCACTGGGGGGCTCAGGGTGTGACATCACAGGTACACCAGAACAGCTGTACCGGACCCCCTCCTGGAGATCTACTGTCCTGCAGAGTCTCCAACAGGATGTCCCGCCCCTTTTACCAAGTACCTGTGTATCTGATCCAGCCAATCAGGGCCGTCCAGAGAGGCCGTCCAGAGAAGCAGGTTATGGTAGATCTCCAGAGCCAGGACTGCTGACCAGTGCCCGAGGTCATCTGGATGTTCGGTAGCCCAGTGTCACCAGCTTTCCCAGTGCACCACATACACCTCCCCAACACACTCCCTCACACCCCCAACACACATCCCCCCACTCAGGAACCTGTAACGTACTGAGAGCGCTCTCATTCTGACACGCGTGTCTGCTCTGTGTTCTCTAGGCTACAAGCGGTGTGGGTCTGACCCGGGATCAGGTGGAGGTTCTGGGTAATATGACCTGCACTCTGGACCCCACCTACATCCAGAACTCTGACCCAGTGATCCTGGAGAAGCTGAAGAACTGTGGAGACCTTTCAGACTCTCAGGTCACCGCTGTCCAGACCCTGCTCTTCTCTGGCAGCACCCCCTACGGGTGAGAGAACCCACACCTCAGGTGTGACTGAGATGTGGTACTGTGTGGGGGACGATTCCAGACTGCTCACCTTGGCCAGGAACAGATCCACAGGGATCTCTGGAATCCGCCATGTTTACTGAACCTGTAGGCCTTTATAGTTGGTGCTGGTACTCTAGCGGGGTTACCGCATGTCGGGTCCGGGGACGTGTCTTGGGCTGCGAGTGGAACGAGGCGTATGCTGTATGCTAGAACCAGTGTTGATACAGACTCTCACTGTCCTTAGGAATACCTCAACATGGACTCCGGACACCCTGAACCAGCTGGGCATGCTGCCCCTCTACCTCAACCAAAACTTCTGGGGGAAGTTCAGCGCTGTACGTAAAGCTGTTTACTGCAGACCTGTTTGGGTCTTTCCCTTTGTACACTCGTCCTTTATCTAGCGCCCTCTAGAGGCCGCTGTCCGGCGGCTGGGGCTCTATGTAACCCTGTTCCTGTGTGTCTCTCGAAGACGACAATTAAGACCTTCCTGAAGTCGTTCCTTCCGGTCCTGAGGAAGCAGAACATTGAGATCGGGAAGCTCAGCAGACTGTTCACAGCATCCAACAGTTTTACACAGAAGACCGGGCAGTCCAACGTCCGAGCGCTCACCAGAGCAGGTACTGTCCCAGGCTGAGCTGTCCTGCAGGGACTGTGGGACTCGGTTCTATCACTGTTTACTTCTATGGGCAGACAGGAAGGGACTGCTGGGTCCCCTCACTAGAACCAAACCCGGTTAGACCTGATTAACACACTGGCAGTACACGGCCGGAGTAAGACTAGTGACACAGCTTAGCAACAGGCTTTCCGTGTGGGGTTATAACACAAGGTGAGAGTGAAGCCCTGTGAGCAGACTGGAATCAGGACAGGGTCAGGCCATAGACAGGGTCAGGCCATAGACAGGGACAGGCCATAGACAGGGTCAGGCCATAGACAGGGTCAGGCCATAGACAGGGTCGGGCCATAGACAGGGACAGGACATAGACAGGGTCAGGCCATAGACAGGGTCAGGCCATAGACAGGGTCAGGCCATAGACAGGGTCAGGCCATAGACAGGGTCAGGCCATAGACAGGGTCAGGCCATAGACAGGGTCAGGCCATAGACAGGGTCAGGCCATAGGCAGGGTCAGGCCATAGGCAGGGACAGGACATAGACAGGGTCAGGACATAGACAGGGTCAGGCCATAGGCAGGGACAGGACATAGACAGGGACAGGACATAGACAGGGACAGGACATAGACAGGGACAGGACATAGACAGGGTCAGGCCATAGACAGGGTCAGGCCATAGACAGGGTCAGGCCATAGACAGGGTCAGGCCATAGACAGGGACAGGCCATAGACAGGGTCAGGCCATAGGCAGGGACAGGCCATAGGCAGGGACAGGCCATAGGCAGGGACAGGCCATAGGCAGGGTCAGGCCATAGACAGGGTCAGGCCATAGACAGGGTCAGGCCATAGGCAGGGACAGGCCATAGGCAGGGACAGGCCATAGGCAGGGACAGGCCATAGACAGGGTCAGGCCATAGACAGGGTCAGGCCATAGACAGGGTCAGGCCATAGACAGGGTCAGGCCATAGGCAGGGACAGGCCATAGGCAGGGACAGGCCATAGACAGGGTCAGGCCATAGGCAGGGACAGGACATAGACAGGGTCAGGCCCATAGGCAGGGACAGGCCATAGGCAGGGTCAGGCCATAGGCAGGGTCAGGCCATAGGCAGGGTCAGGCCATAGGCAGGGTCAGGCCATAGGCAGGGTCAGGCCATAGGCAGGGTCAGGCCATAGGCAGGGACAGGCCATAGGCAGGGACAGGCCATAGGCAGGGACAGGCCATAGGCAGGGACAGGCCATAGACAGGGTCAGGCCATAGGCAGGGACAGGACATAGACAGGGTCAGGCCATAGGCAGGGACAGGACATAGACAGGGTCAGGCCATAGACAGGGTCAGGCCATAGACAGGCCATAGACAGGGTCAGGCCATAGACAGGGTCAGGCCATAGACAGGGTCAGGCCATAGGCAGGGACAGGACATAGACAGGGTCAGGCCATAGACAGGGTCAGGCCATAGACAGGGTCAGGCCAATGGGCCCACTTATCCGATTCCTCAGATAGGTCACGCCATGTGACACCTAGCTCTCAGCTGTAGCTGATTTGGAGTCAGTAGAGGAACCAGGGCCAACAGAAATAACCCACCCTCGGAACAGAGTCAGGGGGAACAGGGAGGGGCTTAGAACCGAACCCTGGGGGACACCACATTGCCCACTTTAATATTGGGCATGCTCTGGGTCCCTGGTTAACTTCCTGTTTTCCCTCTGCGTCTGACAGCATGCACGGCAGGCACCATCACAGAGGCCATCATCGCAGACCCCGCGTTCCCTGTGGGCTACGACTCCGCCCAGTTTGATGCATGTTTGGACAACGCCCTCTTGAAAGACAACCCGGCGGCCGTCTGTGAGAAAGTGATTGACAGCAGCTTCCGGTTAATCACTCTGAACAAATTAAAGCAGGTCAGCATTACCGGAGACCCCCTGACCATGGGGGGCAGTGTACACTGTCCTGTGTGCATGTCTGATATACGACAGCGCTGTGTGAGTCGTTGTGTGAGTCGCTGCGTGAGCCGCTGTGTGAGTCGCTGAGTGAGTCGCTGAGTGAGTGGCTGCGTGAGTCGCTGCGTGAGTCGCTGCGTGAGTCGCTGCGTGAGTCGCTGCGTGAGTCGCTGCGTGAGTCACTGAGTGAGTGGCTGTGTGAGTCGCTGCGTGAGTGGCTGTGTGAGTCACTGAGTGAGTGGCTGTGTGAGTCGCTGCGTGAGTCGCTTCGTGAGTCACTGAGTGAGTCACTGAGTGAGTGGCTGTGTGAGTCGCTGCGTGAGTCGCTTTGTGAGTCACTGAGTGAGTGGCTGAGTGAGCCGCTGAGTGAGTGGCTGTGTGAGTCGCTGCGTGAGACGCTGAGTGAGTCACTGAGTGAGTGGCTGTGTGAGTCGCTGCGTGAGTCGCTTCGTGAGTCACTGAGTGAGTGGCTGAGTGAGTGGCTGAGTGAGTGGCTGAGTGAGTCACTGAGTGAGTGGCTGTGTGAGTCGCTGCGTGAGACGCTGAGTGAGTCGCTGCGTGAGTCGCTGTGTGAGCCGCTGAGTGAGACGCTGAGTGAGTCGCTGAGTGAGTCGCTGAGTGAGCCGCTGCGTGAGCCGCTGCGTGAGCCGCTGCGTGAGCCGCTGAGTGAGTGGCTGTGTGAGTCGCTGCGTGAGACGCTGAGTGAGTCACTGAGTGAGTCGCTGCGTGAGCCGCTGCGTGAGTCGCTGCGTGAGCCGCTGATGGTCCGTGTGTCTGCGTTACAGCTGTACCCAGCAGGCCTTCCAGAGCGCGTGGTGAAGATTCTGAACGCCGTGTCTCGTGAGGCCAGTGTTGCTGACATCAACACCTGGAACATCACTACAGTTGACACGCTGTCCTCCCTGATGAATCAGAAGAACGGAGACTGGACCTCAGAGAAGGTAGCAGGTCTATGAGCGGCTGTAGGTGCTGCATGTCCTTTAGGGGTGGTGATAACCAGGTACCACCACAGGCATCCACTAGGTGGAGCTGGTGGAGCACAGAGAAACAGGCCCAGCAGGTCTACAGCCCTGTCCCAATGATGCCCTAAGCCCCGCCCTCATCCAACACTGCATGTAGGTGAGATCACCATGTGGACATGGATGGTTCTCCAGGGTTCTAGGTCACCAGCAGAGCGATGCTGTGGCTCAGATAGACCACAAGCGTAATGCAGCTCAGGTAAATCAGTACTCCCTAATCAAACCCATTGATCACCTGCACTCTGATTGGTCAGCCGTGTCTGAACACGCGGAGTCTGGGTGGTTTGGGACGGGGCTCGTGTTTCTCAGGTGCCTGGTTTACCTGTATGACGGTATGTGCAGACTGAGTAACGTGTGTGTGGTGTGTGTGGTCTCTGTGTGTGGTCTGTGTGTGTGTGTGTGTGTATATGTGTGTGTGTGGTGTGTGGTCTCTGTGTGGTCTCTGTGTGTGTGGTCTCTGTGTGTGTGGTCTCTGTGTGTGTGTATGTGTGTGTGTGTGTGTGTCTCTGTGTGTGTGTGTGGTCTCTGTGTGTGGTCTGTGTGTGGTCTCTGTGTGTGGTCTGTGTGTGGTCTCTGTGTGTGTGTGTGGTCTCTGTGTGTGGTCTCTGTGTGTGGTCTCTGTGTGTGTGTGTGGTCTCTGTGTGTGTGTGTGGTCTGTGTGTGTGGTCTGTGTGTGTGTGTGTGTGTGGTCTGTGTGTGGTCTCTGTGTGTGGTCTCTGTGTGTGTGTGGTCTCTGTGTGTGGTCTCTGTGTGTGGTCTGTGTGTGTGTGGTCTCTGTGTGGGTCTCTGTGTGTGGTCTGTGTGTGTGTGGTCTGTGTGTGTGTCTCTGTGTGTGTGTGGTCTCTGTGTGTGGTCTCTGTGTGTGGTCTGTGTGTGTGTGGTCTCTGTGTGTGTCTCTGTGTGTGTGTGGTCTCTGTGTGTGTGGTCTCTGTGTGTCTCTGTGTGTGTGTGGTCTCTGTGTGTGGTCTGTGTGTGTGTGTGTGTGTGTATGTGTGTGTGTGTGTGGTCTGTGTGTGTGTGTGTGTGGTCTGTGTGTGTGTGTGTGTGGTCTGTGTGTGGTCTCTGTGTGTGTGGTCTCTGTGTGTGTGGTCTCTGTGTGTGGTCTGTGTGTGTGTGTGTGTGTGTGGTCTCTGTGTGTGTGTGTGTGTGTGTGTGTGTCTCTGTGTGTGGTCTGTGTGTGTGTGTGTGTGTGTGTGGTCTCTGTGTGTGGTCTGTGTGTGTGTGTGTGTGTGTGTGTGTGTGTGTGTGTGTGTGTGTGTGTGTGTGGTCTGTGTGTGGTCTGTGTGTGTGGTCTGTGTGTGTGTGTGTTGTAGAGTAAGGCGGTGATTATGAGGTACCTGAGCGTACCTGGGAACACTCTGAGAAGTACGGAGATAAACGCCGTCCGCTCCTACCTCTGTACTCTGGACGTGGCCGTCCTCGGTAGCATCACTGCTGAGAGCCTGAGGTGAGTACCCCCACACACCTGAATGATCCGGCCTGAATGTTGGACAGGGGGCGGGGCTCTGATACGGTGAATGTAGTCAGAGGAAGGAGAAGAGCGGTCTGGATGTGTGTCCATGCTCTCAGACACTCTCTAACCGCTCCCATCATAGTTTAACTTCATAAGGACTAATCTTCCTTCTGTCCTCAGGAACGCCAACCCTGTCAATGTGTCCTCATGCTCTATCGATCAGAAGACAGCCCTGTACAGCATCGCCAAGTCCTCATTCAGCACCCAGCGGAGTGACCCCACAGCGTACTACCAGCTCATCAGTACCTACCTGGGTAAACCTCACACACACACCAAACACGTCCTTACTCCACTGTACCACACCCTGGCTCTAGTCTCTCTAAAAGATCCCGTGAAGTAAACACCTGATTACAGGACGTCCTGAGGCACTCTCTCACACACCTGTCCCCAAGCCGCATTCTGACTACTGCAGTGGCCTAAACACTACTGCACAACGTCTAAACACTACTGCAGTGGGCTAAACACTACTGCACAACGTCTAAACACTACTGCACAACGTCTAAACACTACTGCACAACATCTAAACACTACTGCATAACGTCTAAAGGCCACCCAATAATGTCTAAGGCTTCTCCATTAGCCTAAACACTACGGCACAATGTCTAAACACTACTGCACAACGTCTAAACACTACTGCACAACGTCTAAACACTACTGCACAATGTCTAAAGGCTACCCAACACTGTCTAAGGCTTCTCCAGTAGCCTAAACACTACTACACAATGTCTAAACACTACTACACAATGTCTAAACACTACTGCAGTGGCCTAAACACTACTGCACAACGTCTAAACACTACTGCACAACGTCTAAACACTACTGCACAACGTTTAACACTACTGCACAATGTCTAAACACTACTGCATAATGTCTAAACACTACTGCATAATGTCTAAGGGCTACCCAACACTGTCTAAGGCTTCTCCAGTAGCCTAAACACTACGGCACAATGTCTAAACACTATTGCACAACATCTAAACACTACTGCACAATGTCTAAACACTACTGCACAACGTCTAAAGGCTACCCAACACTGTCTAAGGCTTCTCCAGTAGCCTAAACACTACTGCACAATGTCTAAACACTACTGCACAACGTCTAAACACTACTGCACAATGTCTAAAGGCTACCCAACACTGTCTAAGGCTTCTCCAGTAGCTTAAACACTACGGCACAATGTCTAAACACTATGGCACAACATCTAAACACTACTGCACAATGTCTAAACACTACTGCACAATGTCTAAACACTACCGCACAATGTCTAAACACTACTGCACAATGTCTAAACACTACTGCACAATGTCTAAACACTACTACACAATGTCTCAACACTACTGCACAACGTCTAAACACTACTGCACAACGTCTAAACACTACTGCACAACGTCTAAAGGCTACCCAACACTGTCTAAGGCTTCTCCAGTAGCCTAAACACTACGGCACAACGTCTAAACACTACGGCACAACGTCTAAACACTACTACACAACGTCTAAACACTACTACACAACGTCTAAACACTACTGCACAACGTCTAAACACTACTGCACAACGTCTAAAGGCTACCCAACAGTGTCTAAGGCTTCTCCAGTAGCCTAAACACTACTGCACAACATCTAAACACTACTGCACAACGTCTAAACACTACTGCATAATGTCTAAACACTACTGCATAATGTCTAAACACTACTGCATAACGTCTAAAGGCCACCCAATAATGTCTAAGGCTTCTCCAGTAGCCTAAACACTACGGCAAAATGTCTAAACACTACTGCACAACGTCTAAACACTACTGCACAACGTCTAAACACTACTGCACAATGTCTAAACACTACTGCACAATGTCTAAAGGCTACCCAACACTGTCTAAGGCTTCTCCAGCAGCCTAAACACTACGGCACAATGTCTAAACACTACGGCACAATGTCTAAACACTACTGCACAATGTCTAAACACTACTGCACAACGTCTAAACACTACTGCACAACGTCTAAACACTATTGCATAATGTCTAAAGGCCACCTGCACAATGTCTAAACACTACTGCACAACGTCTAAACACTACTGCACAACGTCTAAACACTACTGCACAATATCTAAACACTATTGCAAAATGTCTAAACACTACTGCACAACGTCTAAACACTACTGCATAATGTCTAAAGGCCACCTGCAAAATGTCTAAACACTACTGCACAATGTCTAAACACTACTGCACAACGTCTAAACACTACTGCACAACGTCTAAACACTATTGCATAATGTCTAAAGGCCACCTGCACAATGTCTAAACACTACTGCACAACGTCTAAACACTACTGCACAACGTCTAAACACTACTGCACAATATCTAAACACTATTGCAAAATGTCTAAACACTACTGCACAACGTCTAAACACTACTGCATAATGTCTAAACACTACTGCACAATGTCTAAACACTACTGCATAATGTCTAAACACTACTGCACAATGTCTAAACACTACTGCACAATATCTAAACACTATTGCAAAATGTCTAAACACTACTGCACAACGTCTAAACACTACTGCATAATGTCTAAACACTACTGCACAATATCTAAACACTATTGCAAAATGTCTAAACACTACTGCACAACGTCTAAAGGCCACCCAACAATGTCTAAGACTTCTCCAGTGGCCTACACACCGCACAATGTTTAAACACTACTGCAGCTACTAAAGACTGGCTTCTGAACTTCACTGCTCATGAGTCTGTATTTCTTGTTCCTTAGTCTCACCGACGAATACAAAAACTGTGTGTGTGTGTGTGGTGTGTGTGATTGTGTGTGTGCAGGTGGAGCCCCTCTGGAGGATATACGAGCCCTTTCTGCTCTGAACGTCAGCATGGACATCACCACCTTCCTGAGTCTGAACCCTGATGTGATCAAGGTATGGAGCAGTAACCAGCTGGGCTGCACCAGGTCCTGCTTCTGTAGCTCTGAAGCTGATTGTTTTGTTTTTGTGATTTGTGGTGTTCAGGGCCTGAACGTGAGCACAGTGATCAGACTAATGGGAAAGAACCAGGCTGACCTCAAGCTGTTTGAGAACTCCCCCCTGGTGAAGATGTGGGCGGCTGAGCAGTATAATTCTGAGTTGGGCCAACTCGGACTTTCAGGAGGCAAAGAGGACCCCGTCAGTACAACCACAACCACAACAACGACAACGACGACCACCGTCAACGCCACACTACCGGGTAAGACACCGCCATCACAGGGAGCCCCTCAACACTGAGCTACAGCGGGAGGGGAGACCGGCATTTAGACCGACTCCTCCTGTGGGTACATTTACACCTCTCTCAGTCCTGTAACTGACGTTAGTGTGTACGTGTTCAGGTTCTGGTGTTGTGTACTGTAGTGTAACTGAACGTTCTCTGTGTTTTCCAGAGTAAACTGAGAGAGAAACAGTGTTTATCCAGCTCTCTGAGAGTCCTGTAACTGACGTTAGTGTGTACGTGTTCAGGTTCTGGTGTTGTGTACTGTAGTGTAACTGAACGTTCTCTGTGTTCTCCAGAGTAAACTGAGAGAGAAACAGTGTTTATCCAGCTCTCTGAGAGTCCTGTAATTGACGTTAGTGTGTGTGCCTGTATGTGTTCAGGTCCTGGTGTTGTGTACTGTAGTGTAACTGAACGTTCTCTGTGTTCTCCAGAGTAAACTGAGAGAGAAACAGTGTTTATCCAGCTCTCTGAGAGTCCTGTAACTGACGTTAGTGTGTGTGCCTGTATGTGTTCAGGTTCTGGTGTTGTGTACTGTAGTGTAACTGAACGTTCTCTGTGTACTCCAGAGTGGACTGAGAGAGAAACTGTGTTTATCCAGCTCTCTGAGAGTCCTGTAACTGACGTTAGTGTGTGTGTGTTCAGGTTCTGGTGTTGTGTACTGTAGTGTAACTGAACGTTCTCTGTGTTCTCCAGAGTGGACTGAGAGAGAAACAGTGTTTATCCAGCTCTCTGAGAGTCCTGTAACTGACTTTAGTGTGCCTGTGTGTGTTCAGGTTCTGGTGTTGTGTACTGTAGTGTAACTGAACGTTCTCTGTGTTCTCCAGAGTAAACTGAGAGAGAAACAGTGTTTATCCAGCTCTCTGAGAGTCCTGTAACTGACGTTAGTGTGTGTGCCTGTATGTGTTCAGGTCCTGGTGTTGTGTACTGTAGTGTAACTGAACGTTCTCTGTGTTCTCCAGAGTAAACTGAGAGAGAAACATTGGGTGTTTCTCCAGCTCTCTGAGAGTCAGTGAACTGACGTTCTTGAGTGTGCCTGTATGTGTTCAGGTTCTGGTGTTGTGTACTGTAGTGTAACTGAACGTTCTCTGTGTACTCCAGAGTGGACTGAGAGAGAAACTGTGTTTATCCAGCTCTCTGAGAGTCCTGTAACTGACGTTAGTGTGTGTGTGTTCAGGTTCTGGTGTTGTGTACTGTAGTATAACTGAACGTTCTCTGTGTTCTCCAGAGTGGACTGAGAGAGAAACGGTGTTTATCCAGCTCTCTGAGTCCTGTAACTGACTTTAGTGTGCCTGTGTGTGTTCAGGTTCTGGTGTTGTGTATTGTAGTGTAACTGAACGTTCTCTGTGTTCCCCAGAGTAAACTGAGAGAGAAACAGTGTTTATCCAGCTCTCTGAGAGTCCTGTAATTGACGTTAGTGTGTGTGCCTGTATGTGTTCAGGTCCTGGTGTTGTGTACTGTAGTGTAACTGAACGTTCTCTGTGTTCTCCAGAGTAAACTGAGAGAGAAACAGTGTTTATCCAGCTCTCTGAGAGTCCTGTAACTGACGTTAGTGTGTGTGCCTGTATGTGTTCAGGTTCTGGTGTTGTGTACTGTAGTGTAACTGAACGTTCTCTGTGTACTCCAGAGTGGACTGAGAGAGAAACTGTGTTTATCCAGCTCTCTGAGAGTCCTGTAATTGACGTTAGTGTGTGTGCCTGTGTGTGTTCAGGTTCTAGTGTTGTGTACTGTAGTGTAACTGAACGTTCTCTGTGTTCTCCAGAGTAAACTGAGAGAGAAACAGTGTTTATCCAGCTCTCTGAGTCCTGTAACTGACTTTAGTGTGCCTGTATGTGTTCAGGTTCTGGTGTTGTGTACTGTAGTGTAACTGAACGTTCTCTGTGTACTCCAGAGTGGACTGAGAGAGAAACAGTGTTTATCCAGCTCTCTGAGAGTCCTGTAACTGACGTTAGTGTGTGTACCTGTATGTGTTCAGGTTCTGGTGTTGTGTACTGTAGTGTAACTGAACGTTCTCTGTGTTCTCCAGAGTAAACTGAGAGAGAAACAGTGTTTATCCAGCTCTCTGAGAGTCCTGTAACTGACTTTAGTGTGCCTGTGTGTGTTCAGGTTCTGGTGTTCTACAGCGGGGTTCAGGACCGTGGCTCATCTCTCTGTGTGTAGGACTTCTGACCATCACACTGAAGACTCTACACTAACCGCCAGCTCTATCAGCTCCCTCTAACGCACTGCACGCTAATTTAACTCAACACACAGTTCCACGTTAAGGCTCCTCAGTGTCTGTTCAACATGTTTATAATATACAGATAAAATCACTATTTATATATTCCTGTACATGCTTATGATGTTTTAGCGTACTAGGCTTTGATCTAAACTGGGTGGGGCTGGGATTAAATTCTGAATTGTTTTGATCTGTATTACAGAAATTCTAATTTTATTTTCTCGTTCCTGTCTAATAAAGTTATGCAGCTACTGGACGGTGTGTTCATTTGTTTAGTCATGTATTTATTTATGGCTGCAGTCACATACATCATATTTTGGAACAGCCCAGCTACTAAAACGCTCCTCCCTCTGAACCATGCGGAACCATGCGGAACCAGCGTCGCAATCATGATCCGTCAAAGGCCTAAGTGACAGGATTCCTACAGTGCTCCAAACAGGCCACACCCCCCAGCTGCATCCCTCATATCCCCAAAGAGGAAGTCCAGATTGCTCTTCAACACGGCACCACTGCTCATCTCCCTCAGACACTCACTGATCCTCCAAACAGCTCCTCCACACGGCTCTTCCAAACAGCTCCCCCACACGGCTCTTCCAAACAGCAGCTCCTCCACACGGCTCTTCCAAACAGCAGCTCCTCCACACGGCTCTTCCAAAAAGGGAAAAAAAAGCAAACGGCTCTTCCAAACAGCAGCTCCTCCACACGGCTCTTCCAAACAGCAGCTCCTCCACACGGCTCTTCCAAACAGCTCCTCCACACGGCTCTTCCAAACAGCTCCTCCACACGGCTCTTCCAAACAGCTCCTCCACACGGCTCTTCCAAACAGCAGCTCCTCCACACGGCTCTTCCAAACAGCAGCTCCTCCACACGGCTCTTCCAAACAGCAGCTCCTCCACACGGCTCTTCCAAACAGCTCCTCCACACGGCTCTTCCAAACAGCTCCTCCACACAGCTCCTCTAAATAGATCCTCCACACGGCTCTTCCAAACAGAACCTCCACACAGCAGCTCCTTTAAACAGCGGCTCCTCCACACGGCTCCTCCAAAGAGCTCTTCCACACAGCTCCTCCAAAGAGCTCCTCCACACGGCTCCTCCAAAGAGCTCCTCCACACGGCTCCTCCAAACAGATCCTCCAAACAGCAGCTCCTCCACACAGCAGCTCCTCCAAACAGATCCTCCACACAGCTCCTCCAAACAGATCCTCCACACAGCTCCTCCAAAGAGCTCCTCCACACGGGTCTTCCAAACAGCTCCTCCACACAGCTCCTCCAAACAGATCCTCCAAACAGCAGCTCCTCCACACAGCTCCTCTAAACAGCAGCTCCTCCACACGGCTCTTCCAAATAGCTCCTCCACACGGCTCTTCCAAACAGCTCCTCCACACGGCTCGTCCAAACAGAACCTCCACACAGCTCCTCTAAATAGATCCTCCACACGGCTCTTCCAAACATAACCTCCACACAGCAGCTCCTTTAAACAGCGGCTCCTCCACACGGCTCCTCCAAAGAGCTCCTCCACACGGCTCTTCCAAACAGCTCCTCCACACGGCTCTTCCAAACAGAACCTCCACACAGCTCCTCTAAATAGATCCTCCACACGGCTCGTCCAAACAGAACCTCCACACAGCAGCTCCTTTAAACAGCGGCTCCTCCAAAGAGCTCTTCCACACAGCTCCTCCAAAGAGCTCCTCCACACGGCTCTTCCAAACAGCCCCTCCACACGGCTCTTCCAAACAGCTCCTCCACACGGCTCTTCCAAACAGAACCTCCACACAGCTCCTCTAAATAGATCCTCCACACGGCTCTTCCAAACAGAACCTCCACACAGCAGCTCCTTTAAACAGCGGCTCCTCCACATGGCTCCTCCAAAGAGCTCCTCCACACGGCTCTTCCAAACAGCTCCTCCACACAGATCCTCCACACAGATCCTCTAAACAGCAGCTCCTCCACACAGCTCCTCTAAACAGATCCTCCACACAGCTCCTCCAAACTGATCCTCCACACAGCTCCTCCAAACTGATCCTCCACACAGCTCCTCCAAACTGATCCTCCACACAGCTCCTCCAAACTGATCCTCCACACAGCTCCTCCAAACTGATCCTCCACACAGCTCTTCCAAACAACTCCTCCACACAGCTCCTCCACACAGATCCTCTAAACAGCAGCTCCTCTAAATAGATCCTCCACACGGCTCTTCCAAACAGAACCTCCACACAGCTCCTCCACACAGCAGCTCCTCTAAACAGCAGCTCCTCCACACAGCTCTTCCAAACAGATCCTCTAAACAGCAGCTCCAAACAACTCCTCCACACAGCTCCTCCACACAGCTCCTCTAAATAGATCCTCCACACGGCTCTTCCAAACAGAACCTCCACACAGCAGCTCCTTTAAACAGCGGCTCCTCCACACGGCTTTTCCAAACAGCTCCTCCACACGGCTCTTCCAAACAGCTCCTCCACACGGCTCCTCCACACGGCTCCTCCACACGGCTCTTCCAAACAGATCCTCAACATGGCTCCTCCACACGGCTCCTCCAAATAGCAACTCTCCCACACAGCTCCTCCAAACAGCAGCTCCTCCACAAAGCTCCTCTAAACAGATCCTCCACACAGCTCCTCTAAACAGCAGCTCCTCCACACAGCTCTTCCAAACAGATCCTCCACACAGCTCCTCTAAACAGCAGCTCCTCCACACAGCAGCTCCTCCACACAGCTCCTCTAAACAGCAGCTCCTCCACACAGCTCCTCCACACAGCAGCTCCTCCACACAGCTCCTCTAAACAGCAGCTCCTCCACACAGCTCCTCTAAACAGCAGCTCCAAACAGATCCTCCACACAGCTCCTCCACACAGCTCCTCTAAACAGCAGCTGCAAACAGATCCTCCATGGCCTCAAACAATCCAGACTTTGCCAAGCGGTGTAGATCCTCAGATTCTCTGTAAGACCTGAAAGGACACAGCTCTTCCAAACCGATCCTCCACACAGCTCCTCTAAACAGCAGCTCCTCCACACAGCTCCTCCACACAGCAGGTCCTCCACACAGCTCTTCCAAACCGATCCTCCACACAGCTCCTCTAAACAGCAGCTCCTCCACACAGCAGGTCCTCCACACAGCTCCTCCACACAGCAGGTCCTCCACACAGCTCTTCCAAGCAGATCCTCCACACAGCTCCTCTAAACAGCAGCTCTAAACAGCAGCTCCTCCACACAGCTCTTCCAAACCGATCCTCCACACAGCTCCTCTAAACAGCAGCTCCTCCACACAGCTCCTCCACACAGCAGGTCCTCCACACAGCTCTTCCAAACAGATCCTCCACACAGCTCCTCTAAACAGCAGCTCCTCCACACAGCTCCTCCAAACAGATCCTCCACACAGCTCCTCTAAATAGATCCTCCACACAGCTCCTCTAAACAGCAGCTCCTCCACACAGCTCTTCCAAACAGATCCTCCACACAGCAGCTCCTTTAAACAGCGGCTCCTCCACACGGCTCCTCCAAAGAGCTCTTCCACACAGCTCCTCCAAAGAGCTCCTCCACACGGCTCTTCCAAACAGCCCCTCCACACGGCTCTTCCAAACAGCTCCTCCACACGGCTCTTCCAAACAGAACCTCCACACAGCTCCTCTAAATAGATCCTCCACACGGCTCTTCCAAACAGAACCTCCACACAGCAGCTCCTTTAAACAGCGGCTCCTCCACATGGCTCCTCCAAAGAGCTCCTCCACACGGCTCTTCCAAACAGCTCCTCCACACAGATCCTCCACACAGATCCTCTAAACAGCAGCTCCTCCACACAGCTCCTCTAAACAGCAGCTCCTCCAAACAGATCCTCCACACAGCTCCTCCAAACAGATCCTCCACACAGCTCCTCCAAACTGATCCTCCACACAGCTCCTCCAAACTGATCCTCCACACAGCTCCTCCAAACTGATCCTCCACACAGCTCCTCCAAACTGATCCTCCACACAGCTCTTCCAAACAACTCCTCCACACAGCTCCTCCACACAGATCCTCTAAACAGCAGCTCCTCTAAATAGATCCTCCACACGGCTCTTCCAAACAGAACCTCCACACAGCTCCTCCACACAGCAGCTCCTCTAAACAGCAGCTCCTCCACACAGCTCTTCCAAACAGATCCTCTAAACAGCAGCTCCAAACAACTCCTCCACACAGCTCCTCCACACAGCTCCTCTAAATAGATCCTCCACACGGCTCTTCCAAACAGAACCTCCACACAGCAGCTCCTTTAAACAGCGGCTCCTCCACACGGCTCTTCCAAACAGCTCCTCCACACGGCTCTTCCAAACAGCTCCTCCACACGGCTCCTCCACACGGCTCCTCCACACGGCTCCTCCACACGGCTCTTCCAAACAGATCCTCAACATGGCTCCTCCACACGGCTCCTCCAAATAGCAACTCTCCCACACAGCTCCTCCAAACAGCAGCTCCTCCACAAAGCTCCTCTAAACAGATCCTCCACACAGCTCCTCCAAACAGATCCTCCACACAGCTCCTCTAAACAGCAGCTCCTCCACACAGCTCTTCCAAACAGATCCTCCACACAGCTCCTCTAAACAGCAGCTCCTCCACACAGCAGCTCCTCCACACAGCTCCTCTAAACAGCAGCTCCTCCACACAGCTCCTCCACACAGCAGCTTCCTCACAACAGCTCCTCTAAACAGCAGCTCCTCCACACAGCTCCTCTAAACAGCAGCTCCAAACAGATCCTCCACACAGCTCCTCCACACAGCTCCTCTAAACAGCAGCTGCAAACAGATCCTCCATGGCCTCAAACAATCCAGACTTTGCCAAGCGGTGTAGATCCTCAGATTCTCTGTAAGACCTGAAAGGACACAGCTCTTCCAAACCGATCCTCCACACAGCTCCTCTAAACAGCAGCTCCTCCACACAGCTCCTCCACACAGCAGGTCCTCCACACAGCTCTTCCAAACAGATCCTCCACACAGCTCCTCTAAACAGCAGCTCCTCCACACAGCAGCTCCAAACAGATCCTCCACACAGCTCTTCCAAACAGATCCTCTAAACAGCACAGCAGTTCCACACAGCTCTTCCAAACCGATCCTCCACACAGCTCCTCTAAACAGCAGCTCCTCCACACAGCTCCTCCACACAGCAGGTCCTCCACACAGCTCTTCAAATCCGATCCTCCACACAGCTCCTCTAAACAGCAGCTCCTCCACACAGCAGGTCCTCCACACAGCTCCTCCACACAGCAGGTCCTCCACACAGCTCTTCCAAGCAGATCCTCCACACAGCTCCTCTAAACAGCAGCTCTAAACAGCAGCTCCTCCACACAGCTCTTCCAAACCGATCCTCCACACAGCTCCTCTAAACAGCAGCTCCTCCACACAGCTCCTCCACACAGCAGGTCCTCCACACAGCTCTTCCAAACAGATCCTCCACACAGCTCCTCTAAACAGCAGCTCCTCCACACAGCTCCTCCAAACAGATCCTCCACACAGCTCCTCTAAACAGCAGCTCCTCCACACAGCTCTTCCAAACAGATCCTCCACACAGCTCTTCCAAACAGATCCTCCACACAGCTCTTCCAAACAGATCCTCCACACAGCTCCTCTAAACAGCAGCTCCTCCACACAGCTCCTCCAAACAGATCCTCCACACAGCTCCTCTAAACAGCAGCTCCTCCACACAGCTCTTCCAAACAGATCCTCCACACAGCTCCTCTAAACAGCAGCTCCTCCACACAGCTCTTCCAAACAGATCCTCCACACAGCTCCTCTAAACAGCAGCTCCTCCACACGGCTCCTCCAAACAGATCCTCCACACAGCAGCTCCAAACAGATCCTCCACACAGCTCTTCCAAACAGATCCTCCACACAGATCCTCCACACAGCAGCTCCAAACAGATCCTCCAAACAGCACAGCAGTTCCACACAGCTCTTCCAAACAGATCCTCCACGGCCTCAAACGATCCAGACTTTGCCAAGCGGTGTAGATCCTCAGATTCTTGTTAAGACCTGAAAGGATTGGCAAGGCCAAAGGAACCAAACCAAAACAGCACCACCATAGACTGTGCCTGGACAGTCTGACCTGGTAGCAGCAATAGAACATAACATTGAGCAGCTTCAGCACAGTTACCGCACACCTCTACTTTCCCCAAACCGCACAAACAGTACCAGCCACAAAGCTCAGCATTCAGAACAGGAGGGTCCAGCACCACAGAACCAAAGTTCATAGCTCAACCAAAGTCTCAGCCAAAGCAGTCTCCGGAAAGGCCTTCCAAAGTCCAAACACAAAACCAATCAGAACATCGAAACCACGCAGCTCAAACAGGGTCCAGCACAGCACCAACAGCCCAGGGGTCACCCCCACCTGTTCCTGAAGTCCCCCAGCACGCGGAGAAATCCGGTTCCGAGCACACAGGGAGGACAGGGATAAAGAAAACAGCTCACCAGACAAGGGTTCCCCGTCCTGGTCCTTCACAAGGTGGCCTCCACCACCCCCCAGTCTTTTCTCTTTCCACTGTCTCAGCTTCAGGGGTTCCCTAGCGTACCAAAATAAGAGTCTCCAGCTTGAACATAGGAGTCCTCAACTGGACAAATAGAACCTCCAGCTGGACAAATAGAACCTCCAGCTGGAAAATAAGAGTCCTCAACTGGAAAAATAGAACCTCCAGCTGGACAAATAGAACCTCCAACCGGAAAATAAGAGTCCTCAACTGGACAAATAGAACCTCCAGCTGGACAAATAGAACCTCCAGCTGGAAAATAAGAGTCCTCAACTGGAAAAACAGAACCTCCAGCTGGACAAATAGAACTCCAGCTGGAAAATAAGAGTCCTCAACTGGAAAAATAGAACCTCCAGCTGGAAAATAAGAGTCCTCAACTGGAAAATAAGAGTCCTCAACTGGAAAAATAGAACCTCCAGCTGGAAAATAAGAGTCCTCAACTGGAAAATAAGAGTCCTCAACTGGAAAATAAGAGTCCTCAACTGGACAAATAGAACCTCCAGCTGGACAAATAGAACCTCCAGCTGGAAAATAAGAGTCCTCAACTGGAAAAATAGAACCTCCAGCTGGACAAATAGAACCTCCAGCTGGAAAATAAGAGTCCTCAACTGGAAAATAAGAGTCCTCAACTGGACAATTAGAACCTCCAGCTGGACAAATAGAACCTCCAGCTGGACAAATAGAACCTCCAGCTGGAAAATAGAACCTCCAGCTGGACAAATAGAACCTCCAGCTGGAAAAATAGAACCTCCAGCTGGAAAATAAGAGTCCTCAACTGAAACATAAGAGTCCTCAACTGGAAAAATAGAACCTCCAGCTGGAAAAATAGAACCTCCAGCTGGAAAATAAGAGTCCTCAACTGGAACATAAGACACACCAAACGCCTCACACCAAACCCGCACTCAGTCACCCTAAGTTCATGGTTAATTCATATAAAGTGCTTGTGGTAATGTGATTTGGTCACTAGATGGCAGTAGAGCTCTTTAGCACACTGGTGTGACCTGATTCAGGATCAGAATAAGGAAACATAAACAGGAGAGAGTACATTATGTATCTCCTCCTGCCAGAAGCTCACACTGACACACACACCGTGACACTGTACCGCGTAAACAGAAGAGACTACACCAGAGAGGAGGAGATCAACACTCAGGACACTTTATTAGGAACACTAGACCACAGCAGAAACCCGGGCTCCCCAGACCAGGCAGGGGTTTTCCAGATGTGGTGAGTCTGTGTGAATAGCTGACCTAGTCCCCCCAGTGTGGTCTTCTCCTCCAAGGTTGGAGGTGCGGTGTGTTGAAAGACCTCGGTCATAATGAGGGGTTATCTGAGGTGCTGATAGAACCAGTCTGGCCATTCTCCCCTGACCTCACTCAGAGAACCGGCCTCACCGGAGATCTTCTCCTCCATGGACCGTCCCTGTAAACCCTTCCACGGTTCCAGAGTTTAAATATTCTGATCCTAATACCCCCCCACTAATACTAATACCCCCTTACTAATACCCCCCTCTAATACCAACCATGCTAATACGCC